>JAMJFZ010001821.1:527500-662738 GCA_026225945.1 Cricetomys ansorgei | reverse complement strand
ACTGTGTTCACAAAGGAGTTCAAAGGGCTTTTTGTGCCTTACAGCCATGGTGCTGGCCAGGATGGGGCAAGAATAATGATCTTCTCAGCCAGGAAGGGAGCCCACATTTATTTATTTATTTATTTATTTGTTTGTTTGTTTGCTTGTTTATTATTTATTTATTTATTTATTTATTTATTTATTTATTTATTTATTTATTTATTTATGCTTTGCTCCTGAGGAATGTTCATCTGAGCCACAGCACCAAAATACCATGATGGAAGTTGGCATCTCAGTTATTGCAGGGAAGAGTTCAATTAATACACAAGAAGCAGCAAAATTGAAAAGGTCATGAAAGGAGAGACAGTACACTCTTGTGTAAACAACTTAAATGAACATTCCTACCTGTCATAGTGGCATAAGACAGCTCCTGCACAGACAGTTTAAGCACACACCCATATTTTAAATTTGGTAGGGTCAGGCTGGAGGGATGACTCAGTGCTGAAAAGTGCTTGCTGTTCTCCCAAAGGACTCAAGCTCTGTTCCAGCACCCACATCATTGGAGTTACATAGCCATGTGTAACTTCAGCTCCAGGGGATCCAATGTCCTCTTTGACACCTGAGGGCACCTGCACAAACATGGCATATGTGACACACACATGCATAAAAATTAGAATGAAGTTTAAATTAAATTAATAAGACCACAAAATAGCTACAAAATGTTACAGCCCCAACACACATCTTTACCTAGATAGTCACAGTGTCACAAGGAAGTTATACTATGTTACATTCGTCTAAGGTCCTGAGTTGTAACCTCTTCCTGTCCCACTGCTCATGTCTGGCTATCTACACTATCAAGTTCACACTCAAGCAGCAAGCTACATTTTCATGTATTACAAGATCCACTCTCTCTTCTTTTTCATTATAAACCCAGGTAAAGTACAAGAAGCAATAACCATGGCACACAGCCTGAGTTATTGTGCTGTCCGGAAATTTTCACTGCCAATGAAATTTGTTTCTTTTTTTAGTTCAGTCTCACTTAAACTTTCAAGACATAGATAGAATGCCATCTTTGTTGTTGTTGTTGCTGATTTGTTTGTTTTTCGAGACAGGGTTTCTCTGTTGTAACTCTGGCTGTCCTGGAACTCACTCTGTAGACCAGGCTGGCCTAGAACTCACAAAGATCTGCCTGCCTCTGCTTCCCTAGTGCTGGGATTAAAGGCGTGCACCACCACTGCCTGGCTTCCATTTCTAATTTTGTTAATTTGTGTATTCTCTGTTTGCCTTTTAGTTAATCTGCATAACGGTTTGTCAATCTTACTGATTTTCTCAAAGAACCAGCTCTTTGTTTCATTGATTCTTTGTATTATTATTCTTTGTCTGTTCTGTTTTTGTTTCTATTTGATTAATTTTAGCCGAGTTTTATTATTTCTTACCATGTATTCCCTTTTTGGTGTGATTTCTCCTTTTTTTTTCTAGAGCTTACAGGTATGCTTTTAAGTTGCTAATAAGAGATATTTCCATTTCTTTTATGTAGGCACTTAGTGCTATGAGCTTGTCTCTTAGAACTGCCTTTATTGTGGATCATAAGTTTGAGTTTGTAGTGTATTAATTTTTATTTATGTAGACTGCTGTAGCATCTCAGCGAGGATGACAAGGAGGCATATTCGTTGGTACAAACCCTTCCAGATCTCAGCAGGGGAAACCACCATCATGGCAAGTACCATATTGGACAGTGGAACCCCAAGCATCTGAGCTCAGGTGTTTTTATTGATACAGAACTCCTCAGGTGTTTTACTGATAACATGTGCAGATCATAGGCAATCAAACATCCCTAACATAAATCCAACACCTGTAGACAATACAAAATGCCAAGACCTAGGGAGCTCCTCATTCAACAGTGCATAAAACAATTATTTTATACATAACTAAAAATAAACTTCTGTAACACATTTAATTTTATAAAGTCTTTAATTTCTTAATTTCTTGACACATTTTTTATTCAGTAGTGAATTGTTCAGTTTCTATGAGTTTGTAAGCTTTCTGTTGTTTCTGTTGTCATTGATATGCAGCTTTAATCCGTGGTGGTCAAACAGGATGCAGGGTGCTTTTTTATTTTCTTGTATTTGTTGAGACTTGCTTTGTGTTCAAATATGTACTCAATTTTTGGAGAAAGTTCCATGAGTTGATGAGAAGAAAGTATATTCTTTTGTGTTTGGGTGAAATGTTCTGTTCATATCTGTTAGGTCCAGTTGGTTTATAACGTCTGCTCACTCCAGCATTTCTCTGTTTAGTTTTTGACCTTTCTATTGGCAAGAGTGGGATATTGAAGTCTCCCACTATCAGTGCGTGGGGTCAATATGTGATTTGAACTGTCGAAGTATTTCTTTTACAAAGATGGGTACCATTGTGTTTGGAGCAGAGATGTTATAAATTTCAATGCCTTCTTGTTGGATTTTTCCTTTGATGAGTATGTAGTATCCTTCCCTATCTCTTCTGATTAGTTTTGGTTTCAAGTCTATGTTTTCAGATATTAAAATGACTATGCCAGCTTATTTCTTAGATCCATCTGATTGAAATATCATTTAGCCAACGCTTTACCCTGAGTTGATGTCTGTCCTTGATGTTAATGGTACATTTCTTGGATGCAGCAGAAGGATGGATCCCTTTTTTGTATCAATTCTGTTAGTCTGTGACTTTTTTTTTCTTCTTTTCTATTTTTAGTCTGTGTCTTTTTATTGAGGAATTGAGATAATTGATTTGAGAGATATCAATGAGCAGTGTTTATTATTCCTGTTATTTTGTTGTTGTTAATATTATTATTGCTGTTGTTGTTGTTGGTGGTGGTGGTGGTGTTGATATGTATCCCTTCTTTTGACTTTGCTAGTCTGGGATTATTTATTTTCTGTATTTTCTTGCATGTAGTTAACTTCTTTCGGTTGACATTTACTTTCTAGTACCTTCTTTAGGCCCGTATTTGTAGGTAGATGTTGCTTAAATTTGACTTTACCATGGAATGTCTTATTTTCTCTATCTATGGTGATTGAAAGTTTTACTGGGCTGGCATCTATGGTCTCTTAAAGGCTACAATACATCTATCTTTTCTAAAATCCTTTTGGTTTTAAGGTCTCCATTGAGAAATCACATGTAATTGTAATAGGTCTGCCTTTACATCTTTACTTGGCCTTTTTGCCTTGCAGCTTTTAATATTCTTTATTTGTTCTGGTCATTTATTGTTTTTATTATTATGTGCTGGGGGGGACTTTCTTTTCTGGTACAATCTATTTGATGTTCTGTATGCTTATTGTACCTAGATAGGCATCTTCTTCTATAGGTTAGGAAATTTTTTCTATGATTATATTCAAAATATTTTCTGTGTCTTTGGCCTGTGTTTTTTGTACTTTGATAGGCATCTCCTCTTTAGGTTAGGAAATTTTTTTCTATACATTTGTTTGAAATATGTTCTGTGCCTTTGACCTGGGTTTCTTCTCCTTCCTCTATTCTTATAATTCTTAGATTTGATCGTTTCATAGTGTCCCAGATTTCCTGAATGTTTTGTGCTGGAGTTTTTTAGATTTAATATTTTCTTTGACTGAAATATCCATTTCTCCTAATGTGTTTTGAATGCCTAAGATTCTCTCTTCCATCTCTTACGATCTGTTCATGAAGCTTTCCTCTGCAGTTCCTGTTCAGGTTCCTAAATTTTTTATTTCCAGATTTCCTCCAGTTTGGGTTTCCTTATTGTTTTGGGATTTAAACTGTTTTATTTATGTCATTCCACTGTTTTATTCCCATAGATTTCTTTAAAGGATTTATTAATTTAAGGACCTCTACCATATTCATAAAAACCTGTTTTAAAAGCTTTGTCTCGTGCTTCAACTATGCTAGAATATTCAGGGCCTGACGTGGTAAAGTTGCTGGACTCTAGTGGAGACATATTGCCCTGGTTGTTACTGATTTTTTTTTTAAGCGGGAATGTACCCATCTGAGATTGGGAAGATTGCAGTTCTAGTTGCTGATATCTGGTCCTGTCTTTGTTGGGTGGATGTTTTGTTCCTTGATTTTTGTTTCCTCTCTGGTTCTTAGCAGAGGGGGTGGTTGTGTGTTACCTGGTAGGAAATTTTCTGCGGATCTGACAGGAGTGGACACCGAGGAGTCAAGGTAAAATGTGTTTCTGAATATTGGGATCTGAGACTTATAAAGGGGATGGGCTTCGTCAGTAGAGGGGCTTCACATAAGGGAGGACAGTGGGATATTCTACCAGGATCTGCTTAGTCAGTCCTCTGGGAATGGGGGAGTGTAGGAGGAGAGCCCACAGCAGAAGGTGTACTACGGAGCTGGGCGTGAGACTGGAGATTAATTTTGAGGAGCAGAGGGAGAGGTGAAGATCTGCAATCAGCTTCCCTGCTTCCCTGCCCTGCATGACCCGTGTGTTCCCAGGGAATACTTGCTGGATTTTTGGTGGTGGGACAAAGCAAGGAGTTGGGGGAAGGAGTTTAGGAGAAGATCTGTGGGATCCGCCCGAGACAAGGTTGGGGAAGGCTGCTGCAAGTGTTTTGCTTCAGAGCTGATGATGAGACTGGGGGATGGAACTTGAAGGAATGGAGGGATGGTTGAAGATCTGCAGTTGGCCTATCCGCTTCTCTAGCTATCTAGATACTTAATTATCCTTTCTCTCTCATTTGCCCAGTGTGTTCCACTCAATTTTTCAATCAGTATTCTGTTTAAGTTCATATTTTAGTCTCTATATCATTCCAGTTTCTGCACAGCCTTCATTACATTTCTAATTCTACTTTTTCATAATATTTATCACTCAAAATATAATTTTGCTCAGTTTTCTATTATTATTCACTATTCATGCCCATACTTGGATTCAATAAACACTGTATCTCAGTTTGTAAAAATTAAGGCAGTGATTTCTAGAACAGCAGGTTTTTTTCATTAGTTTCTTCTTATTCTTTGACAATATGTTCACACTGAAGTTTGATCATTACCTTTCCTCTCTCTTCCATTGAAATTCTTCTTCTTCCCAACAAGACGTCTCCTATTTTGATGTAGTGGGCTTTTGTTTTTGTTTTGTTTCTTAGTTTGTTAACCCACTAAGCTGTTTGCATGTGTGTGACTTGAAGGTTATTTACTAGAACATGAACAACTTATCAGTAGCTACACTATTTTAAAAATGTCACCTCCTATCCCAGTACCAAGTGAAGGCCCTGCCACCCTCCATGGTGTCAGTACCTGTGAAGTAACAATCTAGTCTCCAGGGAATCCTCAGACTCCATGCAGACCTTAGATGTATGGATCCCGAGACTAACTGCTAAGCTAAGGTGCAGCAAACTAGGACACTGACTTGTCTAATTCATACCTAGCACAGATCCAGATACCTAAACAAAATCTTCCTAGGAAGCATCATTGTTAGGACCAAGTTTGCACAAAGACTTCTTGACAACATCTACTTCCTGTGGTCCCAGTGCACCTCAGTCACCTCAGCTACCATTTTACCATTGGCCTTGCTCCATCTTGTTATGCCCAGTTTAAGCAGTAACCCTTGGAGGACTGCCCTTTTTTGAGGGAAGAGGCAGGGGTGGAGTGAGTGGGTGTTGGTGGGGAGGGTAGATTTGATGAGAGGGGAGATGGGGGGAGCTGGGAGGAATAGAGGGAGTGGATGAGATGTGTTGGGATGTATTGTATGAGAGAAGAAAAAGAAAATAATTAATTAAAAACACAAGGAAAATAATTACGGTGAAAAAGTTGATTTGGATACATACTTCCCTGCTGGCAACAATGCAGGGGAACAGTGGCTGGCATTGGGGAATGATGAGTACAGCCCACCATTTAACAAAACAATGATGAATTTACTTCTGGAAAGGAAGGTCTGGAGACGATTGTCTCCTTATTGGCTCTTCGCTGCTGCTGCTGGACTCTGCCATGCCAATTGCTATCACAGTGCATTTATGTCTCTGGTGGTATGAAAATTCTGCGGGAGTCTTCATTCCTTCACTGCAATTCATAGCAACAGTGATGATTTTCTAAAAGGCAATGGCACTTAGTTGAATTAACAATTCAAATGGAACTCCAGAAAGAAAAACTAATGAACATGCATAGTCAGAGACTAGGTCAGGATGCTTTGCCAACTGTTATGGAGAAAGTTACCTAGTGAAAAGGAAAACATATTCTTAGAAGCTGAGGACTTGCTAGGATCAGGAAGCACAAACAAAGGAAGCTAAGTTATTAGAGCCCATGAGTTTCAGCTATAAGAAACAGGTCTATGATTAATAGACAACAAATGAGTTTCAGTGCCCAGTGTTAAAGTTTGAACTTTCTTGACCATGATCAAATTTGATTTTCTTGGTTTACTAATTATGGAATTGCTGGTGGGTTTCGGTGTGCATGTCAAGAACACAAAGACAGTAGAACAGATAGATTTCCTTCTTTATTTGATAAAGAAAAACTAAAAACTGTCGTGTGACCCCCTTGATTAACTATACATAGGATTGCATTAAATAGAATAATAGAATGATTGGTTGTTACTTGGTTATCACAAGCTGCAACTTGCCAAGAAAAATAACTTGGGTTCCATAAACTCTGTTAATCTGTAATAGAAAAATCATTGCTCTGTTGTACAATGTAACTATGGAAACAGAACATAGAAGAGATGTTTAGTCATGTGTGGATATTTTCAGGGTAACCTGTTTAAAGGGTTTTGTTCAAAGGGTATGTAAGTTGTATGGGAAAAATATAGAGGGAGAAGGAGAAAAGAAGAAGCAGAGAGAAGTTTGGTAGCATCAGGAGACAGAAGAAGTTTGGTAACATCAGGAGAGAGAAGAAGTTTGGTAACACTAAAGAGAAAGAGAAAGAAAGGAAGGGAGAGAGTTTGTGAGTGTGTATATTTGTGTGTGTGTGTGTGTGTGTGTGTGTGTGTGTGTGTTTTCATAGGGAAAATATAATAGAGAAAAATTTTGTGCAGAGAGAAAAATTCTGAATAAGAGAAAGAAGTTTGTATAGAGAGGAAAAAGCTGGAATAAGAAAAAGAAGTCCAAATAAAGAAAAGAATTTTGGTCCCATCCATAAGAGGTGTATAAGGTGCCTGTGTCAACCCTCCCAACTCCATACCCACCTCTTCAGAAACCTGATCTACTGGGGCTGGTTCCCAGTACTTCCCATGGAAACCCATTATTTTGTAAGTAAATTGAAAAGGGTAAAATTAGAATTATAAAAACAGTAATCCATAAAAATCTTTTTTTAAAAACTTTGATTTTTGATAAAGAACAAGAGTCAGTAAAGGTGCAAATGGAATTAAGGCCATTGTTTCACGGTTTTTAAACTTGTCTGTTGTCAAATGGGACTAAGCAGAACAATGTGTGATTGTAGTACAATGGATGAGTGATATGGATATCAGGGGCTTAGGGAGTAGTTGGGAACACTCTGTTATTAGATATCAGCACTAAATACTATGTAGCATAGTATTTTTTGATGATGGACTTAGGTCTAGAGAGACTAGAAAAACAATTTTAAATGTAAATAATATAATGAGTGTAGGCAGTGATCACATGAGATTAATTAAAGCCAAAACAGTTTAAAATAAGAGGGGCACAAAGAAACAACAACAGCAACAGCAGCAACAAAATAAATGATATATATATAAATTCACTTTAAATGGTGATTGTTTGCATACTCCTATTATAGACATGGATATTCAGAGTGACTTATAAAAGCTACCTATAATTTTTATGCAGGATATTCACATTCAATTCAAAGACTCAAAAGGGTTGGAGGAAAGTTTACATTGTTGTTAATTCTAATTTCCCAAAAGTATACTGCAGTTATGTTAATTTCAAGTGAAGCAAATAACAGGCAAGTAAGTAACCAGAGCCAAAGCAAGGCATTATGGAGTCTAAGGGGTCAATCCTCCAAGTTCCTATGACTTTATGTTTGTCCCTAATGACACGTGATGAAAAGAAGTAAGGCAAAATCTAGAAAGTATTATGGAAATGTCCCCAGCAGTAGTGTCAGATTTCAACGTTCTTCTGCTACTAATGAATAAATCAAGGAATCAGGTGACCAGAAAAGTGACAGATAATTGGAAAAGCATCACCAGTTGTCTTTATCTACTTGACATTTATAGAATACACTGCATTCAACCACAGTAGAGTTTACTTCTCTCAAGGTAACAAGCACTGTTTACAGTCAGAACTCATCCTTGGTTGCGAGACACAAATTAACAGATATAACAAGATAGAAGCTATCTTAATCACTTTTCTATTGCTGTGACAAAGCATCATGAGCAAGGCAACTTATAAAAGATAGCAATTAATTGGACTTAGTTTCAGGGGGTGAAAGTCTTTGATGGTGGAGCAAAGGCTAGGTAGCAGCAACAGCTAAGAGTTCTTGAGCCGTAAGTAGGAGGCAGATCCATAAAGAGAGAGAAAGAGAGTGAATGGTGACAGGTTTTTGAAACCTTAAGCTCCACCCCCAACCCCATCCCCAGTGGCATACCTCCTTCAGCACTGCCATATCTCCTAATACTTTGCAAGCATCTCTACAAACTGGGAACCAAACATTCAAACATATGGCATATGGGGGATATTTTCATTCAACAATCACAGAAGTCATGCAAAACACATTTCAAACCAAAGTTTTAAGACCTTATTAAGGGTACCATGGATATGGGAATAGAATGCATAATGTTTCAAAATAAGCTGACCAACACACACACACACACAAAGAGAGAGAGAGAGACAGAGAGAAAGCATTTTTAATAAGCAGGATGAGAAACATGAATGTACATAACATTAGACCCAATAAGTCTAAAAACGAAAAGGTGTTGTACTCTCTCCTAAAGCAATCCACCACCACTGTGGAGGTAGGTTAGCAAATTAACATCTTTACATATATCAACAGAAAGTATGAAGCAAATTAAACGTATGGTAGATGGGGAATGGTGGAAGTCTTAGCTCTGGGATGAAGAAGGAATAATAAAGTGACAAAGGTGAATTCTCCACATCATAATTGAATAGTACCAAAAAGATTGGCTTGAATGCATCTGGAGCTTGTTAAAGATACTCATGTTAACTTTTATTAAAATTTATAACAACGTGTGTTTATGGGTATATATGTATTTGGTTCCTTGTTCTTTCTAGTGAGATGGATTAGCAAAAGCTGTACCAAGTAATAATAAACACACCTAATGGGCAGTGATTGATTGCTACCGCCAGCGTTTTGTTGTAAAAAGAAATAGAGCTGTGTGAAAAGCTGTCTTGTCCAAAGAACTAGAATATATGCAATATGGAGCAAAAGAAAAAAGAATGTTAAAAGATTAGATTTTAATTTAAAATAAGTAAACATTTATCATGGCCTCACCATGCTTTATATAATTGAACGAAAATGTAACTAAATAGAGAGGCAGCGATCCATCTTGTATGCAGAACAGTTTTAAAGAATTTGGGTCAGAGAGGTGTTTCAGCAGGTACAGGTACTTACCACAAAATCCTGATGACCTGTTTGACCCCCAGAAACCCATGTGAAAAGCAAAATGGGATAATGAGCACCTGCAACTCCAACTGTGCTGCTATAAGAAGGGAAGCAGAAATATAATAGTCAGGAAGGTCATGGGTCAGCAAGCCCGTCAACAGAAACAATAAGGGAGATGCTGCCTCCGGAACAGGATGGAAACAAAGAACCCAATTCCGAAAACTTGCCCTCTGACCTCCACGTGTATACTGTGGCAATGTGTGCCTCTCCCCACTCCCACAGTTTTTAAAAAAGAATTTATGCACATACTCAATCTTGAGGAAAGAATGTGTAACAATCTCCCACAGCAGCTACGTGTGGACCATTTCACAAATCATCTGCAGGTTCAGTGCCAGGGGATCTGATGCCTTCTTCTGACCTCTGAGGGTAACAGGCACATAAGCGCTGAACACATGCAAGTCAAACATTCATACACACAAAATAAAATAAATAATTCTCTTAAATGGGAAACAGAATAGCACAGCAAAACCTCTGAAAATTCTATTTTCTAAAAATGGAGGCCAGAATCTTCATGCAACATTTAAACAAGGCAGGTGGCTTCTGAGTTAATACATCAACTAGGAGCAGAGACTCCTAATGTGGTGACAAAAACATCTGGCATACATCAAAGAGGAGGAAAATTACAGTTCAAATGAGACGAGACAACCATATTGTGTCAAGGAAGATATGAATTAGATTTTGCAATTATCTGAGAAACATTTGAGAGCAACCATCATAAACACACGCTTCATTTAGCAATCACAAGCAATCTAGAACCAGGCAAATTATGAAATCCTTGCAATAAAATAGATTGTATTTAAAAGGAAATTAAGGAATAAAAAAAACTCAATAGCAAATTTTGAAACATTGCAGTCTGGGCCCAAGAGCAGAATGGGAATGACAGGGCACAGTTGAGGACTGATCAATAGCATTCAAACCCAGTGTGAATGAGAGAGAAGTAGAGATTGAATAATGAAGAATGATGAGAAGTGGACATTGTTGGACTGTGATGAGTCACTTATGTGTGCTGTGAAGCCCAGAGAGATCACTGAGAGATTTTATAAAAGAAAACACTCATGGTCAAAATGAAAACTCATGAAGTTTTCAACTAAGCCATAGAAAGACAAGAAAGGACGAAACGATGGATTATCACAGAGGCAGCAAGGAACACTCAGAATTTTGTGGACCTAACCACCATCAAAATACACTGGACAGTGATGGCACACACCTTTAATCCCAGCACTGGGGAGGCAGAGGCAGGTGGATCTCTGTGAGTTCGAGGCCAGCCTGGTCTACAGAGTGAGCTCCCGGACAGCCAGAGTTACAACAGAGAAACCCTGTCTCAAAAAACAAAAGAAAAAAAATGAACAAAATAATAATTGTAGCAATGTAAGTGAGTAATGTAATTTAAATGTCAGATAATAGCATGCTCAATAAAAACATATCATTACTTTATAGAAAGAAATAAAAAATAATGGGGAAAAACCACATCACTATGAACATTAATGTAAAATTGCTATTACATTTTATATGGTCATGACACTTCTATTATATTATGTTTATTTTGTATGTAAATATTTGGTGGGGAGCTGTGACAGTGAGTGCACATGTGCATGGAGATCAGGGGACATCGTGTGAAAGTCTGCTTTCTCCTTTTCCTTCCACTGAGGGTTCTAGGACTGGAACTCAGGTAGTCAGGTTTTCATAGCAAATGTCTTCACTGGTTGTGCCGTGTCCCTGGCCCTTCTTACACCTTTATTTACTTATTTCCTGTGCTTATGTGTATGCACATGGGTGCTTGCATGCCACTAGGTGCATATGACAATCAGAGAACGACTTGTAAGAATTCTTTCTCTCTTTCCATCATGTATGCCCTGGGCATCGAACTCAGGTTACCAGACTTGGCGGCAAGCTCCTTTATCCACTGAGCCATTTGATGGGCCTGAGAACACTAATTTTGAAATCATAGAAAGCACATTAATATAAAAATGGACTTAATTAGAAGGAAACTACTAGTGGTAGAAAGAAAGCATCACCAAAAATCCATCTTACAGAAAGATATAGGAGTTTTTCCTGGCTTCTCCCATTCACTCGTTCCACCCGGTATGACCAGGTGTCTCTTGCCCATGTCACACTGTTTTGGTTATTGCATTTCTGTATAATTGACCCTAGATAAGTAAGAGTTCTTTGGAGAGAGTAATAATTTTGCATAGCCCCAGAGCCCAGTGCACAGCATAGCACATGCTAAGGGATGGCTGCCTTTCAGAAGCGTAGACGGCTTTGACAGACTGGCTTGACAGAGTCAACAGAGGGTCTCTACATCATTTAACAAGCAGCCAGCCATACTAGTGCAGACAGAAGCCTTCTCAGCAGCTGTAAAGGAAATGAACGGCGGTGGGCACAGGATTAGCAAACTGCAGGTGCCACGGCCAGAATAAGGAGCACATAAAAAGCTCCAAGGCACAGGTGAAAGGGATTGGAGACCTTCCCATGGCCTGTGTAGTTATGATGGTCCTGGGCCCACCTGCCCATGGTGCTGTCTGTCCAAGTACTAGAGTTTGGAAGCCACATGGCAGGGAAGGAGCAGTTGGGGGCCAGAAAGTGTCATGAAAGGACATGCCAGAAGCACTGGTGGCAGAGGATCCAGGAGGCACACCCTAAAGGTCTGTTGCTGTCAGTACTACTGAGGAGCACTTTAGTGTCAGTGTTCAACCCACATCTCTCATCAGCTAGGCATGGAACTCCATGTTGTTCATGTGGAGGACCATGGTCCAGTTCCCATCACCCACATGGTGACTTAGTAGTCACCTACAGCTCCAGTTCCAGGGCATCTGACACCCTCCTTTAAACTCCCTGGGCACCAAGCACACATGTCAAACTTCTCATACACATACAATAAAATGAATAAATTTAAAAAAAAATTAGGCATCTAAGTGTGACAGCACACGCCTTTAATCCCAGCACTCGGAAAACAAAGGCAGGCACATCTCTGAGTTTGAGACCAGCCTGGTACACAGAGTGAACTTCAGGACAGCCAGAGTTATACAGAGAATCCTGTCTCAAAAAACAAAACAAAACAAAATAAAAAAACCAAGAAAACAACAACAAAAAAATGCTAAGGAAACCTTCCAAAGTGTTTTCCTTTTTCTCTTTTTTTTTTCTTTTTCTGTATTTTTAGGATGAAATTTACTCTAGTTCTTAAGAAAGCATCATAAAGGGTAGTCAAGGGGAACCAGAGGAGAATGGAGACTATTCTTTGATGGTATTAAGCAGAGAGGAGGTAAAGGGTCCCAAGGACGAGCAAAAGGTCCAGGGACACCCCACTCCCACTCCAGACTGTAGGAGATCCACAAGAACACCAAGCTATAAAAACACAGGATGCATCTAGGAGACCCCGCAGGTTCTATGTCTGCCATTTCAGGCCCTGTGGGTCCCCTAAGAGTGAGGTCAGTTGACTACTTGGGGCTCATTCTCCTGGTGTCCTCGGTCCCTCTGGTCCCCACAATCCCTCCTCCCTCTTCCTCAGGGTTCCCAGAGCTCTGCACAATGTTTGGCTCTGGGCCTCTGCATCTTCTGCCAACCACTGCCAGAAGAAGCCTCTCTGATGAAGATTGGACTAGGCCTCAATCTATGAGTAGAGCAGGATATCGTTAGAAATCATCTCCTGGCTATCCAGTCTTTAGCTCCTGGTCAACCTTGCTATAGCAGGCATGGGTTCCCTCCTTTGTCATGGGGTTCTGTTCTTCCATTGTCCAAGAAGATCCTGTAGGGAGGATAGGTTATAGGTAGAAGGTTTTGTGGCTGGGATGGTGTCCCAGTCCCACCACTGGAAGACTTGCTTGGCCATAGGAGATGACCTGTTCAGGCTCCCCATCCTCCATTGCTAGAGGTCCTCTCCAAGGTCTCCATTGTGGGCTCCACTGAGTTTCCACTGCCCTGATCACCCTCCCTTAATGTCCTCCAAATCTGGTCATCTATCCATATATTCTCTCCCTTCATCCCTCTCCGCCTACCTGGTCCCTTCTCTTCTCATTTCTGTCCTCCCCCAATGCACCTGCACCATCTGTTCCATTTCCCCTCTACCAGAGAGATCTCTGTGTCCCCACTGAGGCCCTCCTTGTTGCACAGTCTTTCTGGGTCTGTGGATTGCAGCACCTTTATCCTTTGCTTAACAGTTAATAACCACATGTAAGTGAGTGCATATCTGTAACAGTACACCGATGATGTAGGTGTACAACTGCTCACACCATGTTTGTCTTTCTGGGACTGGGTTAACTCATTCAGAGTGATTTTTTTTTCTATTTTCATCCATTTGCCTGCAACATTCATGAAGTCATTTTTAAATAGCTGAATCATACCCCATTTTGTAAATGTATCACAATTTCTTTAACTATTCTTTGGTTGAGGGGCATCTAGGTTGTTTTCAATTTCTGGCTATTATGAATAAAGATGTTATGAGCAAGTATCCTTCTGGTAGGATGGAACCTCCTTTTGAGTATATGCCCAGGGTACACTATAGCTGAGTCCTGAGGTAGGTCGAGTTCCAGTTTCCTAAGGAATCACCATATTCATTTGCATAGTGACTGTAAAATTTGCACTCCCACCAGCAATGAAGGAGTGTTCCCCTTGCTCCACATCCTTGCCAGCATGAGCTGTCATTTGTGTTATTGATCTTAGTCATTCTGACAGGTGTAGATGAGATCTCAGAGTAGTTCTCCCTTGTGGCTAAGGATGTTAATTATTTCCATAAGTGTTTCTGAGTCATTTGAGATTCCTCTTTTGAGAATTTTTTGTTTAGATCTGCGCCCCATTTTTAAATTGGATTATTTGTTTTGTTGATGTCTGGTTTCTTGAGTTCTTTATATATTTTGGATATTAGCCCTGTATTGGAAGTGGAGTTGGTGAAAATCTTTCCCATTCTGTAGACTGCCAATTTGTCTTATTGACAGTGTCCTTTTCCTTACAGAAGCCTTTCAGTTTCATGAAGTTAATCGTTGATTTTAGTGGCTGAGCTATCAGTGTTCTGTCCAGGAAGTTGTCTCCTGCACTCAAAGCTGTTACCCACTTTCTCTTCTATCAGGTTCAGTGTATCTGGTTTTATGTTGAAGTCTTTGATCCACTTTGACTTGAGTTTTGTGCAGGGTGATAAATATGGATCTATTTGCATTCTTCTACATACGGACATCCAATTAGTCCAGTACCATTTGTTAAGATGCTTTCTTTTCTCCATTGTATGTTTCTGGCTTCTTTATGGAAGATCAGGTGTCCATATGTGGATTTATGTCTGGATCTTGGATTCAGTTCCATTGATCCACATATCTCTTTTTATGCCAATACCATGCAGTTTTTATTACTATGGCTCTGTAGTACAGTTTAAGGTTAGGAATGGTGATATCTCTGGAAGAATTGTAAGCTGGGCAGTGGTGGTACACACCTTTGATCCCAGCACTCAGGAGGCAGAGGCAGGCTGATCTCTGTGAGTTCAAGGCCAGCCTTTTCTACAGAGTGGGTTCCAGGGTAACCAGAGTGACAGCAGAGAAACCCTGTCTCAAAAAACCCAAACCCCCCCCCAAAAAAACAAAAACAAAACAAAAAAAGAAATGTATTGGGATTTTGATAGGGATTGTGTTGAATCTGTAGATTGCTGTTTTAAGATGACCATTTTATCATGTTAATCTTACCCACCCAGGAGCATGGGAGATCTTTTCATCTGAGATCTTCAATTTCTCTCTTCAAAGACCTTGAAGGTTTTGTCATACAAATCTTTTACTTGCTTGGTTAGAGTCACCCCAAGATACCTTATGTTATTTATGGCTATTGAGAAGGGAGTTGTTTCCCTGATTTCTTTCTCAGTCCATGTGTATTTTGTATATAGGAGGGCTACTGATTTTTTTAGTTGTTTTCGTAGCCAGCCACTTCGTTGAAGTTGTTTATCAACTGTAGGAGTTCCCTGGTAGAATTTTTGTGGTCGCTTATATCATATCATCTGAAAAATAAGATACTTTGACTTCTTCGCATCCAATTCATACCCCCTTGATCTCCTTCTCTTGTCTTTTTGCCCTAGCTAGAACTTCAGGTACTATATTTAATAGGTATGGAGATAAAAGACAGCCTTGCCTTGTTCCTGATTTTAGGGGAATTACTTTGAGTTTCTATCCAATTAATTAGATGTTGGCTGTGGGATTGCTGTTGATTGCCTTTATTATGTTTAGGTGTGCAGCTCTAATTTCTCCAAGAGTTTTATTATGAAGTAGCATTGGATTTTGTCAAAAGTTTTTTTTTTTTTTTTTCCGGCAGCTAATGAGATGAGTGTGTGTGTGTGTGTGTGTGTGTGTGTGTGTGTGTGTGTGTGTGTTTCAGTTTGTTTCTAAGGTGGGTTGCATTGATTGATTTTCATGTGTTGAACCAGCCCTGCATCTGTGGGACAAAACTTACTTGATAATGGTGGATAATCTTTTTGATGTGTTCTTGGATTTAGTTTGTGACAATGTTATTAAGTATTTTTGCATCTATGCTCATGAGGGAAATTGGTCTATAGTTCTCTTTCTTTGTTGAATCTTTATGTGGTTTGGGTATCAGGGTGACTGTGGCTTCATAGAATGAGTTTGGCAGTGTTCCTTTGATTTTAGTTTGTGGAATCATTTGAGGAGTATTGGTGTTAACTCTTTAATGCCTGATAGAATTCTGTGCTAAAACCATCTGGCCTGGGGTTTTGTTTTGTTTTGTTTTGTTTTTCTTTCTTTCTTTTTCTTTCTTTTTTTTTGAAACTTTTAATGCCTGCTTCTATCTCCTTGGGTGTTATAGGTCTGTCTAAATTGTTTGTCTGATATCGGGTTAACTTTGGTGGGTGGTATCTATCAAGAAAATTATCCATTTTCCAGGTGACAGTCTTATTACCTGGTAAATTGAACCCATATCCCCAAGGATAGGACTGCTGGCTGTAAATGAACAAGGACATGTTTAGAGCGGTTAGAGTATAACAAAGCAGAAATAAACAAAGCATAGACATAGGAAAGTGGGGAGCAAAGTTAAGTAGGACTCCTGAGAGCAGGGAAAAAAACAAAAAAACTTTGCTTCAGCCTAATAACTGTCCCTTGTTTCCCTGCAATGGAGTGAGGCATCAAGCTTCTGAATTTACATTGTTTTCCCATCCTGCCAGTCGGTGTCACTCCTTGTGTCTTACTTCTTGAACTCTGGGACCACTGAGATGGGCCCCATACTTTACCCTGCCAGAGGTTAGCCCTGTAAACAACATGAGCCCAGAGGTGCCTGCAGGATTAGCATGCAAAAATAGTGGGCCCTGGGAAGTGATGGACAACAGTCAGCCTTCACCTTACATGCATCCCTCCTTCTGGAGCTCTGAGGCAGAGGTGGGTCTATGAGGAATTACCTATGGTTACTGTCAAATCTATGGATAGAAGCTCTGTTCGGCCTAGAAACCTTAACATCAGGAACTCCAGCAAGACAGTTTCATTAGGGCTTCCTCAGTCACTCCTGCTATGAGTCATAAGCACTTGGTTTGATACTTTGCAGTCTATCTGCTACTTACTATTTGCTCTTGTACTTAGATGTCTCACTTGAGGGAAAAACACTCTGTTCTACCTGGGACTTTCAGTAAGGAACTCTGTTGGATATTGTAAACACCCAAGTAGATGGTGTTATCTGGTACTAGCTATCTGTTCTTTGACTTTTGCTTGCTACATGCTTAATAAACACACTCATTCAAAACCAAAAAAGCAACCATCATAGATCATCCTCTAGATAGAATAGAATCATAGCTTGTCCATAGGAAAGCTTGGTTGTTGAATAAATTTGGTATCAGGGTATTTGAAAAGGTATGTTTTTGCAGTGAGAACAAAGGCTCTAGAAATTACTTTGTTCAGAGAAAATTTTAATGCCTTTTGATAACTATTGTTTCGGTGACTATCTCATTTCTGAGTTCTAGTTCTAGGGATTTGATGTTCCCAAAGCTTCTCCTCATACAGATGAGAAATACAAAGTTTGTTTACAGATGTGGTGGTTTGAATAGGAAACAGTCCCATAGGCTTGTGTGTTTAAGCACTGTTCCCCCAGTTGGTGGCACTGTTTGGATAGGTTATGGAACCACCACAGTGTGAAGCCTGGCTGGAGGAGTCACACTGCTGTGGGAGACCTTCAAAGTTTACTACCTTGCCTCACTGCCAGTGTGCTATATCTGCTTCCCATGTGTGCAGCTGAGGTATGATGTCTCTGCTCTCTGCTCCTGCCCCAATGCTTTCTCTGCCATCGCAGACATCTAGCCTTCTGGAATCATAAGCTAAAACAAATGCTTTCGTAAGTTGCCTTTTGTCATGGCATTTTATCACAATAACAGAAAAGTAACTAATACAATATACAAATCATATTACGTTATACTATATTATATATATATATATATATATATATATATATATATTATATGTGTACATGCTGGAAATAAACAAAATGAAATCCGTCAATGTAACTTAATCAGCAATCTAATACATCATTTGATTATATGGTAGAAGGATGGCTTTGTGACTAGAGTGGTGGTAAAGTCATAGATTCACATTCTTGTCTGAATAATGAACCACCACAAACTTAGTACATACAAATAGCACACATTTCCTCTAAGCATGGGATTTCAAAGTCAGGAATTCAGCAAGGACATAGCAGATATGATTTGGTCCTCATCCTTTTTGTGACATCAGTTGGAAAAGCTGGACTGTCTGAGGGTTGGATCCACTAAAGGAACATTCACTAACATTCCTGCAGGTGATATTGAAAGGACTAACATTTGGGTTTTCGTGATACCTCTGCTAGGGTGCACAGCAGTTTGGCCCCACACTTGATGACTCAGGCTCTGAGGAGCAGCTTTTATAAACAAGGTGGATGTCACATCACTTTCTATGACCAACACACAGAGCTCACAGAACTCGCGTTGAGTCACTTCCACCGTACTCTATTGATTAGGAGTTGAGTCATAAGTTCTTTCAGATTCAAGTGGGTAATTAAACTGCATCTCTGGGCGAGGGAGGTGACACCTTGCATAACACCATGAGACATGAAAGATAGTGCTATGGACAGTTTTAGAAAATACAGTTTTGTACGATGGGTGCCAGGGAGCTGGGTATGTGCCATTCAGTTTCACTATATGGTAGCCATACAACTGGGGGCATTTGAGAGTGTTAACAGTTAACCAATAGCTTACGTACAATTTCTGCACAGCTAAAACCATAATATATGTTGTATCCTGACTAATCTCTGGGGTACATCAATACAGTAAATGCATGCTGAAGGTACAGAGGGAGCGTCATTTACAAAAGGAAGCAGGGTTAGGAGATCCTAACAATGCTTACATGCACACACACAGTCCAGGGTAGAAGTCTAATTTGTGACCTTTAAGCATTTCTACTGCAGGGAACACTGTGGTCTGAATTCTTATCTCCATAGTAACTTTCAGGCCTCCAATCCAGGCACAACAGTGCCAGAAAGAAAAAAAGAAAGTGCCTTTCTGAAGTAGCTCTCCCTGAGAGGCAGAAAATCTTTTTCTACACCCAGTCTGCTACAAATCTTACTTCCAATTTTCTTTTTGTGAGCTTTAATAGAAATCTTGGTAAATACAGATGGTCTGTATTCCACAGAAAAGGAATCCCAAGTCCAAGAGATTCTATCTCTGACTGCAAGAGGAGAAAAAAGTAAACCTTTTACATTCTAATCAGATGCAGTAAGTCATCCATTTATATAAAACAATGATATCTGAGATTGCGGACACAAAGCCAATGAAAGGGAGTGTTTGCAAAATACAGGAGATAAGCAACTGAGCAACATAATTGCTTCTGCGTTTTCCAGTGAGGGAGAGCTCAGGCAGAGTCTGGTGGTCTCCCTGGGTGATGAAGGACAAGGTAGGAGTATTGTTAAGTCTTATTAAAGAGGATTCTGCCTCTGCGAAAATGAGGGAGAAATGACAATGTTAAGTTAGCTATGTCAGGTACATACAAAGACAAACACTACATGTTTTAACTTAAATGTGGAATCTAACGTAGTATCATGGAAGCGATGGATAGAATGGTAGTTACCAGAGGGCTGTGTCAAAGCTTAGGGTATGTTGGACAGAAGACAGCATTTCAGTTACATGGCAGAAATAAGTTGAAGAAATCTATTTTTGTGATCACATTTAACATCAACACATTGTTCAATAATTTCTGAGAGAGGGGTTCTGGAGTAAATGACAGACTTTAATCGGACTCCATACATCATGATCCAGGTTGGGATAACAAAGAATAGTTTCTATTGCAGAGTGGAAATCACAAGGCAGGGTGATAGGGTCACCTGAAATGGACAAAGAAACAGAAGGGAAACTCAGCAAAAGGAAGGAGCATCGCAAGGCTCCTACCACATGACTCTTGAGGGAGCAAAAACAGAAACCTCATCCATAAGGTAAGCCATAGGCATGGTTAATAAAGAATGACAGAATTGTGTGCAGGATGAGCCTATACTTCTCAGAAACCAGAAATTAACTTGGGGGTTTTAATGAGACAGTGAATCCTCTGGTATGGGTCAGCAGTGGAGAGTAAATACATTTTTTTTGGGCCCCATGTCTGGAGGACCATCGCCATGTGGCCATGTGACATCTTGAGAGGGAGCCTGTGTATAAGATTGAGCTACTGTAAAAGAACTGAGAACAAGGAGCAATCCGAAGTCATGGTTCCTGGAATCAACCTACCACAGCCTCTAGGTGGGAAATGGCTTCAGGAAGGCAGTAATGGGCAGAGGTGGACTCAAACTGAGGCTGCCAGAGACTCAGACAGATAGCAGAGGGCTTCTGGGTTAGTGGCTCTGCCCTTTTTTTGGTGAGAAGCAGGTTAGCCATACGAGAGACTGATGGCTCCAAGTAGTGGTTTTGTGTCATTAATGTCCTCCTTTCCGGGTGGTACCATGAATAGAGGTGCCAAATGGGTACTGCTCACTAAAAAGACTCCAAAATAACATCAGAAAAGATAGCTGTTTGAACAGATATACAAATCATAACACAGAAACATGAAAGAAACTACACAACCCCTCCAAAAGATTATAAATCTTCAATTACCAAACTAAAGCTAAAAAATCTTAAAAATTACAGACAAGGAATTGTAAAACTTAACCTGTAAAACCTACCAATACTTCAAAGAGAATACAAAAAAGCATATTAAATATATAAATAAGTTCAAAACATATTAAGAAGTAGCTGAGTATACACATAGAAAACAATCAGTCAGATATCTTCCCTTATTACACTCCAAAATTAACTCTAAATGAACCAAAAACATAACTATAGGGGGAAATGTGATACATAATTTACAAAACAAAGATAACTTTTTTGTGTCACTGATTTAAGCAAAACCTTTTATACACTTGACACCAACGCACCAGGAACAGAAGAAGCATATATCTGCACTACAAAAGCAAGACCCTGTATGGAATATTTTTTAATAAAAGAAAATAATATTAATTCATTGTGGCCTGTGGTAGACTACTTGCCCAGCATTTATAAAAATCTAGGACCACAAAATGGGAGAAATACCAATAAAGAAAGCAGAAAAAAGATAAATACATAGAGCCTGTGAGGTGGTCAAGCAGTTAGGCAGTTAGTTCTGCCAAGCTTGACAATCTAAGTTTGAGCTCTGGGACTCACATGGTTGAAGAAAAGAATTGATTCCCACGAGTTGTTCTCTATCTTCACACATGTACCATGGCAAACAGGCACCACACACACATACAAAATAAATAAGTGAGTGTAATTATATTAATAATAATAATAATAAAATTATAAATAAATAAATGAATGTAATTATATTAATAGTAATAAAATTATAAGTAAATAAAGTGAGTGCAATATAAATACAATTAATGCATTAAAAACTATCAAAACATTACCTACATTAATGTCACAAAGGCTGTGTTGGGCTATACTAGGATATATATGTGATATATATATATATTATATATATAATATATGTATATATATATATGATGGCTACAGCTATTCTCTACGATATTTGTATTTCATAATGAAGCTTCCATTTAAGATTTGGTCAGCTTTTTAAAACTTTTGCTTTAGGGTAAAAGGAGATAATTTCATAAACTTATTGGAAAGGCCTAGGATGAAATTTATTCGGCATATCAATAAACTTTAGCGAGAGAGTGTTATTGATTTTTAGAAGCTTTTAGTTTGGCCTGTTCATCCTATAGAACAAACTAAGTCACATAGACATGAGTGCATCAGGAAGGTGCACTACGCCTCTGGTGAGAGTCACTTCGGGGGAGTTATTTGCTGTAAGCAGGTCTCAGAAATACACCGTAGAGTTGACTTTTGCTTCATAAGACAATTAGAAATTCCTTCTATCAAGATGCTGTGTGTGGAGTACTGTAGTCACCATTCCCATCAGTACTAACAGTTTTTGTGTTCTCTATTTTGTGGCCCTTGTTTTTGCTGTAAACAAGTTGATAGCCTACATTTTTTCTTTGTCTAATCCTTGTGCTTTTATGGAACAGCCCATCAGTGCCTTTTACTTTTTCCTTTGACACAAAACTCCAATTTACCATAGGAAGATGGGTAAGGAAATGGGAATTTCTATCTTTTCCTCTATATCCCCACATCTCCTCCAACAGTTTCTTCTCTTAGCTATTTTGTGTAATGAGAATCCCCACAGGTCAGTTTATACAGCATGTCACATTCGAGGAGACTGTCAGTAACATCATATTATTGGATGCTATCCTGTAACATTGGATAAATACAATGAGGATGGGTGTCCAACAAGGCCACACCTCCTAATAGTGCCATTCTCTGTCTATGGAGGCCATTTTCATTTAAACCACCACAATCAGTGATGCTGACTTCCTTAGAGTCTCTGGCCCAAACCAGTTAGTTATTAGCAGAAAGAACAATGTCAAGCAGATAAAAAAGACTTGTCACTTTCTATTTGTATTAGAACAGTCAATCTTTTAGAAATTCAATGTTATCAGGTCCTATATCCAGTTGGGATTTTGTTGTTATTGTTGTTGTTGTTATGGTTCTGGTTTTTTGCTTGTTTGTTTTGTGTTTTCATCCTGGGCTACCAAAAGTCTTGTCTTGCTCAGTACATTAAGAAACGGACCTTTTTATGGATTTACTTCAATAAACCAAAAAAAAAAAAAGATAGGGGAAGGGGAAGGAAGGAGGGAAGGAGATAGATAGATAGATAGATAGATAGATAGATAGATAGATAGATGATAGATACATAGATACATAGATAGATAGATGATAGATAGATACATAGATACATAGATAGATAGATGATAGATAGATACATAGATAGATACATAGATACATAGATAGATACATAGATACATAGATAGATGATAGATACATAGATAGATACATAGATACATAGATAGATACATAGATACATAGATAGATACATAGATACATAGATAGATGATAGATAGATACATAGATACATAGATAGATACATAGATACTTAGGTAGATAGGCACGCAGACAGATAGATAGAAACAGAAATTTCTGCCACATGTGATGGTACATGCCTGTAGTCTCATTTACTAAGCACTATGAGACAAGAGGATCACTTTAGCTCAGGACATGAAGAGTATAGAAAGAACCCATCTTGAGAACAGCAAACGACAAGGAAGATGAGAGAAAGAACATCAGAAAAGAAAGAAAGAAGGAAGGGCTAGAGAGATGGTTCAGTGGTTAGGAGAACTGGATGCTCTTCCAGAGGACCTGGGTTCAAATCCCAGCACCAACATGAAGTCTCATAATCACCTGTAACTTCAGTTCTAGGGCATCAGATGTGTACATGGTACACATACATTCATGCATGAGTGCATACAAAACACCTATACACATAAATATTTTTTTACCTTTTTTTAAATTTCAGAAAAATAAGAAAAAAAGGAAGAAGGCCTGGGAACAAGGGGAGGAGTTTTGAGGTGGTAATTATATGTCAGTTTATAAGATAATTATTAAAAAATATGGTGTAGCATACCCTTCTATTTGTATGTTCATTTGAATACATTAAACAAACATCTAACTCTTAAATAAAAAGTTCCACAGGTTTCAGAAAAATTAAAAAATAACAAAATTTTAAAAAGAAAGAATGAAAGGAGCATGGAAAGGTGGGTAAATTCTTATCTTTTATTATGGTAGCTCACTCATTTTTAACAGCTAGGGAAATTATGTTGATGCATCATTTCTGATTGCATTTTATTTTCCTATGAATTAAACCCACAAACTGCTGCACTCCCTTTCCTTCTACCAGTACTCATAAAGAAACTGAAGTATAAAGAAATGAGAAGGTGTCCGTTTCCCCAATACTTACAGAAAAGAAAGCTTTGAAGATATTCTGTACATTTGTATCTTGATGGGGCCAACTTACTGAATCTTGTGTTATTCTGTTGCTATACTAACTAACAGCAAGCTGAGAGCTTGTGAAGGAAATATGTTTATTTAGTTCATAGGGTTGTAGGCAGAGAATCCCAGGCAGCCCCCCCCTTGATTCATCCTATGGTGAGAACCTTGTGGTAGACAGCATCACATGGACAGAAGCAAGTGGCAAAAGAGATCATAGTGGAAGACAAGCCAGAAGCTGGAATAAGGCCTGTCTTCCTCTTTCCACAACTCACTGTCAAATGACTACCTGGAGTCATATCTATCAGAATTAGACTAAGTCCCCTTGGAAAGAAGATTTCCCCAATGGCCCAATTACCTTCAAAAGCCTCTTACAAGTTGGCAAACACTTAATATTCATGTTGAGAATCAGTCTTTCCTAACACTAATTCTTAGGGGAAAAACACACACCCAAACTGTATAACCTTTCAAAGGAGACTTAACAAGTAATACAAATTACTCACACAGAAGCATAATTAGAGTATTCCAGAGGACAGAAATAGTATATACTATGATTTAGAAGCTGGATAAAGTTTGATGGATATGACCAATAGGTTTCTACACTATCCTCAATATTAGATAACAAACTACCCATTTACTTGCTGATTTCTGTGATAAGAGCTCTATTTTATTCTGAATTCCAAATGCCCTGTATATCATCTAACAGATTAATGTTAGATATTGAGCAAGAGGGGAGTCCTAACTCTTTTTCCAGGGTGTTTTTTTATGATAGGTAGGGATCATTATGAACCCTAATATGAGGAAGGTGGTGTGGGATATTTTACTCCTGTGTGCTGTTTTGGTTTGTAAAAGGGCTTTGATGCCTTGTAGCTGTGAAGCCTGATGCCTTACAGCGGGTGCAGGCCTTGCTTCCTACCACAGTTATGTGCTAGCCCTGCTGAGATCTCCACAGATAGGACTGTTTACAGTTGAAGGTGACCAATCACAATCAAAGGTCTGTGGGCAGGTGATCAGAGAAGACTCTGATCACCCCCAGCAAAGTATGCTAAGATACCATTGTGTACGGACTCATGGAGAGAGGACTGGGGAAAAGTTTAAAAGGTCTAAGGCAGAAGCAGGCAGGAGGATGAAGGGAGAGAAGCAAGAGAGGATGAAGTCTCTGCCTAGCTGCCCGGGTATTGAATTCCCTGAGATTTGACATAGCTTGTAATTAATAAAGAGCATTGGAAAATTCAACGATGAACTCTTATTAAGTGATTGAATATACTTTAACAGGAAGTATTAACAGAACTCAGTCAATTTTTGTTAACTTTAAAAATTTTTAGTATTTCTGGATACCAATGTGCTGTATGTAGCCATTCAACAATAGTTATAATAAAGTTGAATAACCTTTAAATTTGAAGCATATTTAAATTAATTTATGAGACAAAATAAATAGAAAATCAGCATAACAAAAGATAATTGAAAAGGTAAACACAACAAAATGTTTAAAAAGGTTCTCTACTTTTTTAATTTAAAAACTACTAACTTATTCATCTCATTCTCTTTATCCAGAACGACACCAAGATGATTAAGATATTTCTACTTGTATGTATTATTATCCAATCATGAAATAATCGAAAATACACAGTACCATTCCATTCCCAGGGCTGAATGAGCTGAGGCCTGAGATGGTTGTTGGGAACATGATGAATAATAGGATAGTTTTTGGAACAGATTCGGAAGGCAAAAATAACAGTCACATGGTGCTTGAGTCCCCTAAGATGACTGAAGAGGAGGTATAGACAGCCTTCGGGTTAATCATTCATGAAAAGTCTCTTTGGCGTGGCTTTGCACGATCCTGTTTTAGTATGACTGACACTAAGAACAAATACCCCGATTCGCCCAGCCTCCGTGGTAAAATACTGAGGACACCTGAACATGGTCAAGGATGGATCCTCATATTTATTTTTTGAAAGCAGGGAGATTTCTTTGGAGACTTTCCGAAAAAGAAAATGCATTTGTCTCCCAAGACTTGTGTCAGGAGAGGCTGTTCTTTATGGAATATGCAGTTTCTGATAAAAAGGATATAAATCAGAAGCTGAGCTGCTTCTATTAAAACAATGTACAAGAAGGGTTTGAGGACAGCCTTTGTTTTTTGTTGTTTTTTTTTTCAGGGAGTGAGTCTGATGATAAATTGGTAGAAAACTGACACAGGGGAAAACTTAGGCAATTGTTAACAGAGGAGGAACTTAAGAAGGGAGGAACATCTGAGATTTGAGGGGAGGGAATGTTCATTTTATATGAAGGCTGCAGTATCAACTTTTTCCAATACTATCTTATAAAATCTTTATTTGACCATGATAGGCTGTATGTGGCCATGACACGATATATGTTTACTGAGAAAGAAAGTACATTGACAAATGGAACATTCCTCATCTGACATTCTGAAATCCAAATGCTCCAAAAGTCAAAAAATACTTTCTGCACACACATATAATCCCACATACGGTAAAATCCATACTTGACCTTGTATTACTGGCTGTAGTCCATGGATAGGTACATTCAAAATGTACAAGGTCAACTCCAGGCTGTGTGTACAAATAGCATATGAAACATAAGTGAATTTCATGTTTAGAACTACATTCCTTCACCAAGATATCTTTATGTATATGCAAATATTAGCAAATCTGGAAACAAACTCCCAAACTGGAAATGCTCTGCTCACAGATGTTTCAAATAAGGGCTACCTTTGTATAAAGGCAAGGACTTTACCATCACACTGTTTCCACAGCCTCTTCAACTTGTGTTTCTAATAAAACTTCAATAAAAATTAAAACTTTAATATTAAAACATCTAGGACTAAATCTACTGTGGGGCTCCTCAGTTTTCTATACTTCACACTTTCAGAAATCCTTATCTCCACTAAACAGAAAGGGTTTTGAAGTAAAGCCAGGCTTGAACTAGAAATATTTGCTGTCAAGAGGAGTAGACAGGGAGCAATTAATCAGCCATCTTGACCACAATTCCCCACTCCTTAGTTCACAGCCTGGTTAGGCCTCAGTTCTCGGTTAAAGTGTCCTTTCCATTAGCTCTAAGAATAGAACATGACATTCTTCATGAGCTAGCCATCATTCTGACAACACTGCTTCCACCTACACAATATTAAAAAGTCTGCTGGGACACAGCACCTCAATAATGTGCTAAGAACCATGGATTACACTGTAACAGGACTTCTTTCAAGCTGAAAGGTTAGAGCCCATCTTCCTAACACTTAAATGCCAAGAAAAGCAGACCATTCAGCAAACAAGGGTCACTAGGAGCATCTTCTCAGAACATTCTATGCCTTACCCAAAATGAAGACTTGGTAACCTTGTTGCTGAGACTTCTCTCACTGTTCCCTAGATAGTGAAACTTAATTCTGAAAAAGAGGAGCTTTGCGGAATCTCCTGTGGTCTGGAAATGGAGTGGCGAGGGTCTGCCTCAAAGTCCAACACAACTCACAATCAGATGGCACTTTCAGTTAAGACCGTCCCTTGGAGCTGGCAGCAGGAAAGTATAAAGGCCAAAACAATCTGTCATGAGAGACTGCCTCCGGATCACACTCACATAGAATTTTACTGATCTTAACAAATAAGAAACAAGTATACCAGAGGTTCTTGTGTTTAATATTACTGGGGAAATTGAGGTTTCCTTTTAAGATTCTTAGTCTGGTTGATAAAATGTATTTTCACAGACTAAGAAGAAAGGTCAACGGTAATTTTATCAGAGTCTGGGAGAAAAACAAAAGGGCAGGCAAGTTGTAAATGTTGGCAGGTACCTGGAAGAGGGAGATGGAGAAGAGAAAGAAGAAATGCCATTTGCAGTAGAGGTCAGCAAGCAGCCGCATGGCAGAAGGAAGTGAGCAGGCAATTCAGAGAGAGTCAGGGAAATCATGCTTCGGCCTTTGGTCAGTGTCTGAAAGAAAAGTGACAAAGAAGAAAAAACGAGTTACACTTCTCAGAAAAGAGTGAGGCTCTGTGAAATGCAGTGAGGTTCTGCAGAGGTGTGTGAATTTCTGTCACAATGTAACACGAATGTTCTCCCTCTCAGCCGGCTTCCAATAGAGTCCTCCCTTATTTCTCCCTCAAAATTTGTGACTAGGGCTGGAGAGATGGCTTGGCGGTTAAGAGCACTAGCTGCTCTTCCAGAGGTCCTGAGTTCAATTCCCAGCAACCACATGGTGGCTCATGCCATCTATAATGGGATCAGATTCCCTCTTAGGGCATGCAGGTGTACATGCAGATAGAGCACTCATACAAATAAAAAAATGTTTTTAAAAATGTGATTAGTCTTTACTACAACCTTTCTAACATCATTCTGATCTTCCACACTCACACCAGAATATTTCATTAAGCTCTGCTTATGGGGCTGGCATGTAACTGAGCTGGCAGAGTGCTTGACTACACAAGCGAAGTCCTGAGTTTAATCCCTAGAAGCACATAAACCATGCTCAGCACTGAATCATGCTGCATGACTGCAATCCCAGAACTCAGGAGGAAGAGGCAGGTGGAGCAGAAGTTCAGTATAATCATTGCCTGTAAGTCGAAGACCAGCCTGGGCCATATAAGACCACATCTCAGAGAACAGAAACAAAACCAACTGAAACACACACCACTCAGCTTATAGCATTCGAAGGCTTCTCTAGCGTGCACCTCCGAATCCTTCCACGTACCTCCCACAAAACCTGAAACATTTTTTTAAAAAGGCCCATGAACCACAGGGTCAAATGTTTCCATGTCAGTTTTTGACGCTAGTTACTCTTCTCATTGCTGTGACCAAATATCTGGCAAGGAACAAGGAGCTACTTAAGGAAGGAAAGGTTCGTTTTGGCTCATAGTTTGGAATTACAAGTCACAGTGGTGGTGAAGCTGAGGCAGCTAGGGTGGTTCTCAGATGTGGCAGCAAGCTTGTGAGGTGGCTGCTCTTATTACCTCCACAGCAAGGAAGCAGGGGGTAGAAGAATGCTGGTGCTCAACTTGTGTTTTCCTTTGCTCCTTTTCATTCAGTTTAAGAATTTCTTCTGGTAGTCTCTGTAGGACTAGCTTACTGATTATGAATTCTTTTAACCTGTTTTTATCACAGACTATTTTTCTTTCTCCATCCACCGTGAAATATCATATAGTAGTCTGTGTTAGCAGTTGTTTTATATCAGAACTTGAACTAAATCATCCCAAGCCCTTCTGGCTTTCGAAGCTTATGTTGAGAAGTCAATCGTTATTCTGAAAGACCTTCCTTTATATGTTCTTTAGTGTTTTATCTTGTAGATTTCAACATACTTTGTCTTTTCTGCATATTTAGTGTTTAACATTGATATGAGGTGGAGACTTTCTTTTCTACTCTTGTTATTTGTTCTTTATATCTTTTATACATGAACTTGGAAATGTTTTACCTATACTCTTACTGAAAATATTTTCAGGGCTGGAGGATGGCTCATCAGTCAAGAGCACTGGCTGCTCTACCAGAGGTCTAGCGTTCAAATTCCAGCACTTACATGGTGCCTCACAGTGCTTAACTGTAGTCCCATGGGATCGAATACCCTCTTCTGGTGTGCAGACATACACCCATTTACATTAAATACATAAATAAATAAATAAATCTTTACAAAATGTTTTCTATATCAATACTCTCAGCACAGAGTTTTTCTTCTATGCGTGTAGTCCCTAGATTTACTCTTTTCATTATGTCCTAAAGATCTTGCATGTACCATATGTACATTCTTTCTTATCTCTGTTCTTGACTGAATGTATAAATTCTTCCATTTTGTCCTCAAGGCCTGATATTCTGTCTTCCCTGTCATCTATTCTATTGGAGTGACTTTCTACTGGACTTTCATTTGGCTTATTGAATTTATCATTCCGGTTTGGTTTTCCTTCAGTATGTCTCTACTGAATTATATTTTTATATCTTGCAATGATTTCTTTATTTTATTCAGGTGACTTTTTGTGTTCTCTTGGAATTTATTCAAGAGTCTATTCTTTATTTATTTACTGAAAATATTTATCATCATTATTTTTAAACCTTTATGAATCACTTACTGTGAGCCATTACTCTGAGATGTATATATTTTTGAGATGTGTTACCTTGGTTTTTCATGATAGGTGTATTTTCACACTCTGACATGAAGTCATTGTGCATTTGAAGCTAGATCATTTGTTGTGAGGTTTCTGTTGTTTTTATGTCATCACATCTTTCTTCTTTTATTGGTCATGTTTACAATAGTCAGGACAGATTAGGTTTTAGTATGCCTCTTGTACACTTGTGTTTGTGGTACCAGTCTCTAGCCACAGTTTTTCCCTGTGAGTTGAATATTATTTAAAACAACAGTCATGTTTCAGGGGTGAACATACTACATTGATAAATGACTACAGTAATTTATAAAACAATCATCTTAGTTTTGTTATGTGGCTGTCTGGCTTGGTATTCTTGCAGAGAACCTACAGGCTAGAGTGTATGTGGGAGTTCTCTGATGATTTTGCCTGCCTTGGGACCCATTTCCTCCAGCAGGGTTGCCTAGTCCACCCTCGATGTAGGGAGGGGCGTCCAGCCTTGTTCCATCTTGTTGTGCCCTGTTCTGGCAGTAACCCTAGGAGGACTACTCTCTTCTATGGGGAGAAGTGGGGGTGGGTGGTTAGGGGGGATGGAGACGATATATAATGGGAGGAAAGGGAAGATGGGGAAGCTGGGAAGAATGGAGAAAGGGGAGGAGGGGAGTTGCTATGTATTATACAAAAGCAGGAAAATAAATTTAAAATATTTTTATTAAAATAAATCACCCCTCAAATATCAATTATTTAGGGAGTAAAGGGTTACTGATACCTTTGTACTATATACTGATAATAGTATATTAGCTTTCTTATGGGCATGAGTAGAAGAAAGACAAAGGAAATAAAAATTAAAAGCAAAATAAAAAATACAGTGGGACTAGCGATCAGTATTAGGTTGGTAGATAAAGAAAGGAGGGGAAAGTAAGAGAAGGAAAATTGTAAAGGCAAAAAGAAGGTGGGAGCGATGTGCGCATTCTGACTACAGGTGGACTGAAAAGAGACTGGCAAAGAAATGCAATCAGTCAGCACAGACCCATCTCCTTTCTCAGAAAGATGAGTCACGGAGACCCTGAGAACCAGGCTAGCCTGTGTACTTTGAGAATACAAAAAGAAAAGGGAGTAGAGAGAAGAGGAGAAACATTGATAAGACAAGAACAGTGTGGGAGCAGGCTGGTTAAACTGGCCTTGTGTATTTTGAAGAAAAAAAAAAGAATAGATATAGGAGTAAGAGATCTGTGTGGAGACACGGGGTGTGAAAACTCAATGACCTAATTTTGAATTGTATCTGGAGGTTCTCTGTGTTCTTTCCCAGGCTCTACGCCAATGTGAATTCTGCAGCAATGGATTTTTCTGTTTTTCTCCTTCAAGTCTTGCTTTGGACTATAACTCAGGTTGCTTCTCTCCAGTTAGGTCCTTTCTTTGCAAGTTCCCAGTGCTGCATCTTTGTGATGTTCATTCAAGCCAGTTAACTCCATTCCATCTGCTGGGGCTGGCTGAGGTGATATTGATCCAGTAGCCATTGCACAATAGGTGGGGCCTGTGGGATGTTTTGTTGTAGTGGCTGGAGCACTGACTGAGCTTGGTGCCCTATTCTCAGGTTGCTGGTTGAGTCACTGAGGGCAGTCCCTACTGTGGAGGTCCAGAGGCCCGCTCTGCAAAATTCTGTAGATTCCTTGGATCAAGCCATGTTTGTTGGGTGTGCTGGGTGGCTATGCTGGCCAGGTCACCTGCAGGAACAGTGGTGGTGGTATTAGTAGTCACAAAATCTGAGAATGGGACAAGTTCTGTAGTGCATTAAGCAAGTGGCTCATAAAAAAAAAGCAATAACATCAGGCCAAGCAATACAATATTCCCGTTTCTGTTATTGTCCTAACTATAATCATTCATTCATTCACACATGACTTCTAAACCACAGTCCTCAACAGAAGTCACTAATGGGCTATGCATCTGAAATAAAGGTATCCACAAAAGGAATTGTTTGACAGAGTTTTAAAACAGGATTCTGTCAATCAAAACCTCAAGTTGTGGTTGTTTTTTGTTTTTGTTTTTTTTTGTCCAAATTATACTGGATAATGAAAGCAACCTTTGGCAGGATAGTGAAAAATTTAATCTCTCCAAATACAAAGACTTGATTGAAGTAAAGTGGGAGGAGGTATGAGTAATCAAATAGTCATAGCAAAGATGAGCAATAAAAGACCCGAACATAATTATCATTTGTAGCTTTACCAAAGCCATCAAGATCTACATTCATATAACTTAAGAAAATAGACCAAGGTAAATTTCAAATATCTCAGACAATTTCTAAGATCTTTCTCTTTCTCTCTATGTCCATACATATATTTGTAGTGCATAAACATATTTAAGAAATATCTCGTAAAGAATGTGAGTTGTATAGCAATTTTTTAAGAGGGATAGAAGGGTTTCAAGGTCATTTACTTGATGTTCTCAAATGTCATTACAGTACAAGCTAATTATCACCCAGCCTTTCTGAAGTTCACCTGAATGCTCCCTCAGAAAGAATGTGGTGATGTTTGTAGGTGAGAATGTAAATCTTAAAGTTTGTCTCATGAAGTTTTGCAACACATGAAATGGATAGAAGTACCTTTTAGGATCCTTTCAATAGGGGCTGAAGGAAGTTTTTGATGTGGTATTTGCTGTTTTGTTTTCTTTTGCTTTGTTTTGTTTTGAAGAGGGGAAGGTCTCACTATATATATATATATATATATATATATCCCTGGCTGGCCTGGACCAGGTTGCCCTATAAACTTACAGAGATCCACTTGCCTCTGCCTCTTAGGTGATGGGATTAAAGGCGTGACCCACCATACCCAGTATGATGTTGTACTTTTTCTAACAGGAAATTGTTAGGTTTGAGCTGGGAGGCCAACAGAGCACCTTTCCCTGCAGTCTTCACAGATGCAAGAGGTACCCTACTGGGCATATGTCTGAGTCTGTAGGAGAATCTCTGGATGCCTGGACTCTAGTAAATGCTAACCCCAAGAGGTGGTTTCAGTTCTATGTCTGACTGCCGGGCAGCTGTGTCCTCATAGTTGATTCTGGGGTCTCTGTTGCTACAGGGATTGGTAAACAGCACATCTAAGTTTGTAAAGCAAAGTCACTAGGTGTCTGGATTCTAGAATAATGACAGGCACTAAGGAACTTAGAGGCCTCAGACATCACAAGGCTGAGGCACATCTCCAACTTATCCAATGGATACACCAAAGACGTCTTTCCTTCACCTCCCCAAGCCCTTTCTACTCTTTCCTCACTTTCCAACTGTGCAAGACACTCCCCGACCCTTTCCCCACACGCCTTAAACTAGGCCTCCTTGGTCCTCCAGGTGGTTTCAAATCCTCTTCCTTTCCCTTTAGACCTCTTCTTCATTCTCTGTCTGGTCCTATACTAATGAAATCTTGTGGACTCAAAAGATAATCTGCATCCCAGGGTCCACAGTTGCACCCCAGACTCTATATCAACTTTTATCTCCATTCATTCAGCTTTTCATCTCTTGGGAGCTCATTGCAGAAAGATTTTACAGATAACTCTAAATTTTTTGTTTTTATTTCAAAAATTTCATTATGATACTGCTTAATAGCTCTCCTGAATGCAGATGGTTCTTACGGTTTTACAATCACTGGCATAGCACACCCACTAATTATGTTGAATTGAGATTAACCTTCATTGGAAAAGAATTCATAGGAACACCTTTGGTCAAAGAAGGCCCAACCCTTTCTTCATGTGAATTTTGTGAACTGATTATTTTTTATAGTGATTTTATTAATTCAACTAATGCAGAACAATGGAAAATTAAATACCAAGTTTCAAATAACCAATTTGCTAAAGAGAGGTACCTTTGTAGCTCGTTAAGCAGTGTACTAAAACTGCATTAGGGACAAATAGAGCACGTTAATATACCATGTGAGCTACTGTTGAGGCATGTTTCCAAACAAATTCCTTTATTTTCAGCCAGATGGAGGTGGCACACGCCTTTAATCCCAGCACTCAGGAAGCAGAGGCAGGCAGATCTCTGTGCGTTCAAGGGCAGCCAGGTCTACAGAATGAGTTCCAGGACAGCCAGAGTTACAACAGAGAAACCTTGTCTCAAAAAAAAAAGTGTCCAGAAGACACACTTTCATTATGTCCCAAGTAATGATTATTTTTGAAATTCAGTTACAACTCCTTTGTGCCAGATTTGTAGAAACATGGGTTTAAACATGAAGAAGGATAGCAATGGAATCTCTATATTAAACAGAAAAGACTGCTTTGGGACATGCAGTTCCACATACTGGAGATCTGCTTCATAGGTTAACTTATTATTTTTGTTTCTTTTAGTAGTGTATTAGAATGTTCTGAAACACTGATGATGGACCATTGTCTAGGCAATGCAATGCATAACGTCTACAATTCTGAGATCTATTGACTATTTTGAATAGGCTACTAGAGAAAATTAGAAATTCTTTATTTCTACGATTCCGCTTTGTCATGCACTACTCCAAAAGCATAGATACTATGTGAATACAATCTTCTTTGTGCTTGCTAAATGGCATGTTCTGGTTATAGCTGTTAAGTTCATCCATCTGAGGAGATTTAAACCTTGGCAAATGAGTACTCTATCAAGATTAGAGGTAACTGTGTATCTGGTCTTGACAACTGTCCTTGTTCATCCTCTTAGTTCATTAGCAGACTAAGTGAATTATGAATTCTCAATGTATATTTACAATGTCTTTTCCAGAGGGAGTAATGTATATTTCATTTAAATACAGTCATGCCTGTTCTTTTTTTTAATTCATCTGATAAAGGAAGCATAGTAGCAGGGTGTTGTAATATACATTTGAAACCATTGGAAAATGAAAGCAAAATATCTCAAGAAGTTAGATGACTTATTGAGTAGGGTAATTTGGGATTATGATACAAATTTAGCTGAATTTCTTCAGAAATGGAAAGAGGAGACCTGACAACAAATCCCTTAAACACTCATAGTAGCATAGCAGCTGCCGAGATGACCAGCATGCAGGGAAGATGTCCTCAGATTCCTGGGTCTACTTGCTGATTGAAGTACTACCAGAGCCTGGGCCTACCCCCTTGAGTCAGAACTCACAATGCATTCCCTTTCCTCTCTTGAATAAAAGGAGAGCACAATTTGAGTGCTTTAAGGCAGGGGCTTGGTTTAATGCTATCTTTAAGGCCTTAATTGCCTCTACCTCTAAACCTAATTGGACAGCATCTGGTTGGCCATGCTTTAGCATCTATATAGTAGTTGGACAATTAATGAATAATTCAGAGTCCAATTTTGACAATGGCCAATTAATTAGCCATAAGAATCCCCCAATTGTTTTTGTTTGTTTGTTGTGTAAGCAGTAAAAGCCCAATAAGAGAAAATTATTCCCTTCTGGTCAAGAAGATGAAACCTCTGGTGGAACCCACCAAGCATGGTTAAAGACTCAGATAAGGGACAACTTCTCAGGAAGGTGGGACCACCCATAGGAAGGTGGGTCCATCTTAAGCCAAAGGTAAAGAGATAGGTGGAATAATTGTACTTTTCTTTTCCAGAATTCTTACCGTCTAGTGCAGTATCTTACAGGGCCACAGTCATACGCCTTAAGATCGTCCACTTTTCTGAACTACTAAGAAAAGTGTAATATTCTATTTCTGTTCTTTTGGGCTTCCCTATCTTTTCTCTAAAGCTCTCCTCCCTGCCATGGGGTTGCTTGTCTGCCTTGTGGCTGGTTGACCTCCATGCCGGCTTAACTCTAATGGCATGAAGTTTTCCTCCTTTCCTCTATTCTCCACTTTCTGGGCAGCTGCTGAGATTTACAGCTTGCCTGCTATGATGGTTTGAATGAGAATGGTCCCCATAGGTTCATATGATTGAATACTTGGTTTCCAATTATGGAACTTTTGAGGAAGGATTAGGAGGTGTGGCCTTGTTGGTTGGAGGTGTGTCACTTTGGGGTGGGCTTTGGAGGTTCCAAAGACTCACATCAATAACAGTGTCTCTCTGCCTCCTAGTTAAGGATGAAGATGCAAGCTCTTAGCTACTACTCCAGTGACTTTCCTGCCTGCCTGCTGCCATGCTTGTCATCGTGACAGTCATGTACTCTAACCCTCTGAAACCGAAAGCCCAATAAACCCTTTTGTAAATTGCTTTGGTCATGTTGTCTTATTACAGCAATAGAAAACTAAAACACCTGCCCTGAGGTTTTTTTTTTTTCAACTTTATTAAAGTAAAAGTGTAAAAGTTACACTTTATCTTCCTGTATTTGATGATCCTTCTTATCTAATTATGTAATGATAATATCATGTCTCTGCAGTAAACATCTTATGAGGGAGACCTACCAAGAGGAGGTCTTCTACATTTTGAATTAAATCAGGAAAAATTGTAAATCAGCTTTGAGATCTGAGAAGAATATATGCAACTCTATATTTCTAAGATGTCAGGGTCCATGTATATTGTTATTCTTTTCATATAAAGGTGAACAAATACTGATTGTGTAATGTAATAGAGACACTTTAAAAAGACATTATAAAGATCACTGAAAAATGAGTGCCAGCTAGTTCAAGGCCAGAGAAGGCTATAAACAAGGCAAAAATACACCCACTCCAACTTTCAGCTGGCCAGGGATCTAAGGCAGCTTGACTACTACTATGTTACACAGGTTACACATAAGCCAAGACCCCACTACTCTACCAGATAACGAGTGACCTCTGTCACATAATCTAAGTCAGTATCCTATGCCATGTACACCTCACTTAACTATCTTAATCACGGCATAGGTCACACATTAATCAAGTGTGCATCCTTGAAATGCAAGACTTTCCCTTCCCTTGGAAACTTTTAAGACCTTGCTCTGGAGGAACTGGAGCTTCTGACATCAGATACACATCATACTGCTTGCTGCAGTGATACAAATTAGCTCGAAGTACAATTTGATTTAGTGTCTCTCCATTGATCTCCACTAGGTTCTTACCCCATCAAACAATAGCCGGTAGTTTCTCCTAATTAGAATTTCATGGGATTGTGTTAAAGGCTATTATAGGAAGGTTTGACATTCCCACAGTTTAAATTTCCAAATAGTTACAGGTCGCATTCCCATAATTACTACATAAAATCTCCTAGTATATCAATTTTCTCCAACTGTGTCCTCTTTTCTTGAATTTCTGTTTCCCACTTTTTAAGAGTAGATTCCTGTTCTCTTCAAAGTTGTGATCTTCTATGCTGGTTGACGAGTTCTGTGTTTTGGATTAAATTTATATTTTGTTTATAGAAGTATTTCCCTTGGGTCTCACTCCAAGGTTGGTTTCTCCCATTTTCTTAGTCGGTTCTCCCCTTAGTATTTTATAGGAATGTGAAGTGGGTAATAACATTGGGTTTTAACCTTTAGTGCATCTTTCTGGATAAACAATTAAGATTATGTGTACCACAGGAATGGGCCATTGCACATCCTGGAGATGTCTCCTATATACCTCCATGTTGGGTCGAGGTCTGTCTTATCATTGAGGTCCTTATGAAGAGGGGTTGACAGAATTTTTCTACTGAGCAGGACAAGGTTTCAAACAACAGCAGAAAGAGACATAAAAACAAAGTTGCCAAGTTATATATTGGAGGAGTGGGAGGAGAAAATGCCAAATGCAGGCAAACTAATCTTTTGATAAATGCTCCATACATAATAAAAGAAATTCCAATATAACAAGCAGCCCACAATAAACCAGTGGGCCATCAGCCAAGTCAAATTGAGGTCCAGACCGTACTATGGACCCATCAACATCCAAGCCAAGTGGTAGAAGGAGCAAAAAGGTCTGTGCTGGTACCTTGTGCTGATACAGGTAAATTCTCTGGTGAAAGCATATACTAATGAGTGTCTCACTTTAGATCACCAAAAGGGTCAACACTAAACACATCTTTTACTCCAAATAGAACAAAATATAGTTTATTCTGAGTAAATATTGTTCTAGGAAAAATAGACTGAGGTGACCCTGAACGGCTTGTTAAACTGTGGGAGAGTTTACATGGACAAAAGTAAGTTACAAATTACTGTATCAGTGCGTCTTGCTGGGAGTGTCAGGAAGTTGGAGGGCTCTTCTTTAGGCTTCAGATGTCTCAGTCTTAGCTTCGGGGTCTAGGAAAGCTAGTGGTCTATTAAGCTAGTACTTTTCAAAAGTTTTACTTCATAGTCAAAATGTATTGGGACAAGATACAAAAGTTAGTGATAAGTGGGATTAAGATAGTTGAATATAATTTTAATTCTAGACTTGCAACTGCAAAGCTCTAAATAAGCATAAAGTTTTAATCCACCAATAAGTCTGTAGAATCTTCGATACAGACGTGACTTTCTCATGAAAATTCAGTTCACACTGTAAGATTACATTTATGCAAAACAAGTGGTTTTTGTTTGTTTGTTTGTTTTGTTCTGTCTTTGTGAGATGCTAGGAATTGAAACCAGGGCCTCACACATAGTAGGCTAATTCTGTACGTCTAAACTAGCCCCTTCAGTAAAGATATATTTTAAAATTGCTGGCATACCTAACTGTTAAACAATAATGGTATCTCTAAAATTTTCTATATAGAGTGGATTCTAATTTCACTTCTATTGTTGTGATAAAATATTCTGACAAAAAGCAACATAGAAAACAAATGGGTCTATTTTAATTTAAAAATCTGTTAGAGTCCACTAAGGTGGGAAGGTCAAAGCAGGAACTTCAAAGGGTTATTAAGTCACATCCATATTCAAGAGCAGAGACAAATGGATACACACATGATCATTTGCCTGTGCTCAGCTTCATTTTTCCACTAGTTCAGGACTCCCTGCTTAGAGAATGATGCTTCCCACAGTGTATCAATTAACGTAATTCTGATCACATTCTGATCCGATGTAGAAAATAGTCCAGTGAAACTCTCTTTCCAAATGATTTTTAGGTTGTGTCAAGTTGGCAATCAGAGCTAACTACCACAGGATGACAGGAAAGTCTCTTTTCTGATAGCCTGATTTTAAAAAAAAATATTGTTATGATGGGAGCCTGGAGGTTCCGTTGTGATCCTCTTGGCAGAAGAAAAGTATTCTAAAGAGAGATTCTTATGCTCCTCACTTTTGATATAAGGTTATTGAAATGATAAATCCCAAAGAAATAATCCCACCTCAGCAATCTCATGCTCAGGGAAAGAAGGCTGTCCTGGTATCAGCAAGTGGAAGAACTTGTCTCCCAGAAAAGATTCCACACAACCCCATAAACTTATTGAACCATTTGAAGACAGACCTGATCCAAGGACTACTTGGCTCATTATGTATTTTTTATTATGTATAACTCTTGCCCTGCATTTAAACCCTAAGCCTCAAATTAAAAACTCAAAGATGAACTCGAGGATCAATGAACCCCCTTATTTTATTTCTATTCTTAATAGGGCCACAGTGAAGGAATCTCCTTTTTGTTTTTCACTATTATTTGTCACTGTAATTGGTATGTTGTAGATGAGTGGCTGAGGCTCTCCTGTTGGGGCAGAGTTTGACCCCCCAAATCCAACAGTTTTGGCATGCTAACTCAGGAGAAAATACATCTCTGGGGAGGTCAGCCACACCCAGAAAGTGGATATCTGTTCAAGAGGAAAGAATGAGCACTCCCACGCAGCTGCCGGAATCTTTATTTCAGGGACTTAAAAACCAATCTTTCCACATCATCCAGCACCAGCTGCTGTCTACTCTATTCAGTGAAGCAAACACTGTCTTCTCCTAAGCTCTCCCTGACCAGTGCCCCCAGGCTTGGGGCTTCCTTTTCCTTGCCAGTTTGAGTGATGCTTTAAACTATTTGAGTTCTTTTTGAACTAAAATTACAAACTTGTCTCGGCTGGTCTAATTTAAAATATGTGTGCATAACTTTGAGTGTTTGGTAGAGGATTTTAAAGTATATTAATAAGTCGGAGCTATTAGGTCGAGCTTTTTAAAAATTGGGTTTTTTTTCCACTTTTTTTTCTCTTAAAAAAGAAAGGAAGGAAGAAAGGAAAAGAGAAATAAATTATTCCAAGTCCTTATCTCAGTCAGGCCTGGCTGAAATCCAGGCATTTAAGAGTTAACAATAGAACTAGGGGCTGAGGAACAAACTGGTTTTGCAAAGTTTACCTCTGTCAGGAATAACTAAAAGCCATCGATTTCAATGTGAATTTGTATCTTCTTGGTGCAATGGTGTGGGTGGGACTCTGTCATATGTTGATTTTAGGAGCTGACTGAGGAAAGGGGACAAATTGTTGAGGGTTTGTAAGGGAGGGAACCAGATGACCTGCCACGTTGATTCGGAATAGAAAGAGATGGTGTTAGTTTGTCATAAATATTGTTTGGATTTGACTACTGTGCTCAAAGGTCTGAGAAATCTATACTTCCTCATAAACTTAGGTACTCTCAACTTCTTGAAACATACTAAAATGCCATTATTCAGTCTATTAAGTGTATTGTACAAACCACTAAAATGCTATTAATACAACATTAAGAGATGCTTGATGTCCTAAAGCAAGAATTTGGGTTTATTTAAGTCAGCATTCAGAGTTGCAAGATAAAATTTCTATTTGGTTAGAGAATTTTGTATTTGGCTTCATAGATGTTTTTGTTAGTTGAGATTCTCTAAAGGAACAGAACTAATAGAATGAATAGATACATTAAGAGGGAGTTTATAGGGTTAGAGAGATGGCTCAGAGGTTAAGAGTCTTTGTTGTTTTTACAGAGGATTTGGGTTTGGTTCCAGCACCCACATGGCAGCTCACAACCTTTTGTAACTCCAGTTCCTGGAGATTCAACACTCTCTTCTGGCCCCCTTGGGCATTTCATCCATTTTGTGCACATATATACACACAGGCAAAACACCCATACATACAAAACAAATCATTTATTAGATTGGCTTATACGATATGGTCTGATGAGTCCAACAATGATTATGAATCAGCCAAGAATCCAGCAGTTGCTCAGTCCATGAGTCTGGATATCTCAGCAGTACTAACCTGCTTCTGAAGGCCTGGGGGAGTCCTGGAGAGCTACTGAACTTTGATCTACATTGGAAGCCTGAAAAAGCTGTTTCGAATTTCAGTGAAGGAGTGTCTCAGCAACAGGATTGATGAACTTGCTAGGGGGAATGAAGGCAAGCAGGCAGAAAGCAAAGGTTTGTTCTTCCATTTCCTTTTATCTGGACTGCCACCAGAAAGTGCCACTCACATTTAGGGTAAGTCTTCCTGTTTGAAATAATATGATCAAGAAAGTCTCACACAGGAGGATAGCAGGACACTTTGAAGGAGTTTTGTGATTTTGGTTCCATTAGAAACACAAAATGTCGTTTGGACTACGTTTTTGTTCCCATCCCAGGTGTAGTGGATGATAATGAGTCTGATTTAGACTGTTGGTTACCGGTGGCTAGGATTTGGTTACATGCAGCTGTTTTGCCACCTGTAGCTTATCCTTACCATTGTGTGCCACTTGGACTTCTGGAAACTTTGCTTAGTGTATACAAGGGTTGAAGCCCAGAGAGTGATGGTGAGGTGGTTGCCAAAAGCTGAGGAGCACACCAACATGGAAAATAAGGTAAAGCTAGAGCAGGAAAAAGAGAATCCTGCCTTCACTTCCCTCAGATTTCCAAGCCCAACACAGCAGAAGCAATACTGGAATATTGAGAAACCTTTGAGAATGAAAGAATCTCTTTTGGGGAGCTAGAGTCCCCAAAACTTATTGGCCACCAAAACTGCCCAAGCCATATATTTCAAGTTCCTGTTTCATAAATGCCAAGGATGCGATTCATGGACCACAAAGGATAAGTTTTAGAGAGAAACTTATTGTATGTTCATGGGTGAGAGAGAAGAGCACCTGTGCTCTTATTTTCCATCTTGGTGTCCTCCTCAGCTTTTGGCAGAAGGCAAGATCTACTCTATCCATTTCTCCTTTCATGTCTCACAGTACCTGAACTCAGACTGCTGGGTTCTGCAAAGGCGGGTGCAGCAAGACAAGCGTATTTGGGAAGATGCTGAAAATGCTGCTTCCTTGGTGACTAAAAGGCTGCCATTTCTAGGTAATATGACCTTATACAAGTCAAGACTTTCATATGAGGTTCCTAGGCTTTCTTCCTTGGGGATAATGACAGGGTATGGAATATACATATAAGGACTCTCTTGGTTGTTTCTCCACATGCCTGTGGATGATGGTCATGTGATGAAGGTTAAATAGTTTAGCTCCTTGTCTTCTCTCCATGGGTACAGTATATCCTCTTTTTTTTCTCTCCACTGTGGTTCCCTCCAAGAACCAGGGAGACTTCAGGTCAGGCTTGATGAAAGGGACAAAAGCAAGCAGAGCAGCCTGGCATGGTTAGGTCTGCAGCCCCTGGCAAAAGTGAGGGTACTAGCACTGCCTTAAAGCACATGGTCCCTAGACAAGAGACACATAAGTGCCTTTGTACCATACAAGGGAACTAAGGTTGTAAATCTGGATGAACTCTTTCTTATCAACTTTGTTTCTAAGGTTCTTGAATGCTGCCAATACAGGGAGTCACAGATCTGTCTGCTCTCTGCTATGAGGTGACTTTCTTCTTCTCAGTTTCTCTATGTGCTCCTAAAGCAAAGATGCCACATATGGACGTTGGGCACACTTCCCCATTCTTCTGCTTCTTATATGGGGTCCTTTTCCAACAGCACCTTGTACCTAGGAGATGAAGTGAGATCAAAGCAAGATCCAGATGGCATTGTTTAGTGTTCTCAACTACAATAGGTAGTAAGACTTATGGACTCCCCTCATTGGATAAAAACCATTCAATCCTTTCCTCCTTTATGCTTTCTTGCTTTGTTATTTCAGGTCTTCATGCCTACGCCACATGTACTATCTCCTGCTATATCTATGCTCACATATCTTAGGAGGGTTTTTTTTTCGTTTGTTTGGTTGTTTTGTTTCTTTTCTTAGAAAAGGTAGTCAATGACAGAAACCAAAATGTTTCAAAGAAAACAAATAGATAGCTTAAACTAAATGCCTTGAAAGCAAAGCAAAATCCAAACCAAAAAGGTATCTACTGAATAGGATCCTAATCAACCTGATGAAGGGGGGCAGGAGCCAGGCCTAGAAAAACCCATCAAGATCTACCTGAGAAGACCATGCTGGAGGATGTAGACACAAGGGCTTCATATTCCCCGTACCTCGCTCCTATCAGAGTGACTCCTCCAGTAAAAAGTGGATCATTCTCAGGTCCTCCATGTTGGGCATGAAAACTGTTGACACGGAAACCTCAAATGTGTGTGTGCGTCTGTTGTTTTTTTTTTTTTTTTTTTTTACCTCAAATGCTTATTCTGGAGTGAAATATGAGTGATCGTGACCTAGGAACCCAGATTTAGGTTACTCTAAGTTTCATGCCCCAACATGATAACAGTTTGATGAAGCTTTTATAGTAACAGAACGAAGAAAGTCATAAGTCAAGGTACGATTCAACTGCATTTGTGGGAACATGAGACAGACAGGATAAAGCAAAGCAGAGGGAACTCTGAGATAGGCCTCAGGTGCTACCTGATGGCATTCTTAGTTTTTTTGGCTGGTGAGATCTCGATGTCTATTTGTTCATTCCAAATGATTTACCTAATAGTCAATAAGATATCAGTCAGGCACAGAGGAGGGCAACAAATGGCTATAAAGAGGACTACAAATGGCCTAAGATAATTTGGCACTAGACTTGCAACATTTCAAACTCTCCACAATAATTGAAGTTCAATTAGCTAATAAGTTTTGCAGAAAGATCAGTGGAAGGAGCAGTCTATTTTAGGAAATTTACTTTTTGAGATGACTCACTGTGTAGCTCACTGTGTAGCTGGCTTGGAGCTTACTGTTTAGCCCAGGCTGGCCTAGAACTCACAAAGGTCTGCCCACCTCCGTCTTCTGAGTGAAGGGATTAAATGCATGTGCTATTGTGCCCTGCTCTTTCCTAGAACTTTTGTTCACTACAGATAACTTGTAGGAGTCAGTTTTCTTCTCCCACGTGGGTTCCAGAGATTGAACTCTGATCATCATGCTTGGCAATTAACACTTTGTCTGTGTGATAATTTGACTTAAATGTTAAATGTGTTTATATGCTTTAAGTATATAAACATCAGAATACAAAGCTTGGGAGAACCCTTTCCAAGCTCATGTCTTCTACACTATCATTGTTATTGTGTTCATGCATTCCAAATAGTACCAAGAGTATCTCTAACTGTCTACAAGATTCTCACCATGGCTATACTTTGTCATGTTTTGAGCCTTTACTAAATTATATTCATGAAAATGACTATTAACAATTATTTATTTTTCAAATACTCCTTTAAAATGTTTGTCCTTGTTGGTTGTGCTTTGTAGTTTCATAAAGCTTTATAATTTTACAGTCTTGGAAAGCATTGTAATGGTTGTCTGTTGGCATTCTGCGAAGTACAAGCTTGAAACAGAAGAACTTGAGAAGGGGAAGAACTAAACTTGGGAATATATTTCAGGTGGGGTCAGCCTAAGGACCACTTGCTCCATACCTCTTAGATATTTGGACTTGACAGCATCAGGGGCTTTCTTGACAACAGCTGTTCAATGTCTACCCCTTACCACCAGCATTAGATACGCTCAGCTTCTCTGGAACAGATCTCTTCCTGGTGACCAGAGACAGTCAGGATCACCACCAGATGACTAAACAGGGTGTCTTCAGTGAAAATGTTCAGAGTTTTCACATATAAAATGTCCAATGAAATATTTTTGACATCTATGATACTTTTTAATCAGTACTGTTCAAATGAATCATCTGCCACTTCACACCTGCTATGAGACACTTGTCTACATCCACTTGTCTTGGCTACATAAAAATATATATATATATATATATATATAATTTATATAATATATATTTATTTATGTTATATATAACATGTATATAATAATGTAACATATAATATTTTATATATGCACTATCTATCTCTTTCTCTCTCTCTCTCTGTGTATTGCATTTGCACATCAGGCAACGATTCTGCTTGTGATTCTTAGCATTATCCTCTAAATTTTGAAATTTCAGATCTGAAATTGAGGTTATGACGGGAATGGTGATGATTGCCTATAATCCAAGCATTTAGGAGGTTGAAGCAGGAAGATCATGAGTTTGAAGCCAGCCTGATTTCCATAGAAAGATCCTGTCTCAAAGTCAAAAACCAAAGAGGAGTTATTTGTGCCAGTCTATCCTCCAGCAACTGAAATTGAGAGGTTAGAGAGAAATGTGTTTGCTTTTTTAAATTCATGATGACCTAACACTAATTAAATGCCTTGTAATCTTGGCTCCTACTTGTACTTTGCTTATGATATTTATTTCAGGTACAGGCGCCTTCATTTGGCTATCAGACTCTCAAAATAGTGGACCTGTAAATTAAAATTGCCTCAGGAATTTAGTGCCGGAGAAAAGAGAAGACTGAGGCATGCTGCCAGTCAGAGGAATAACTTGCCTTCCAGGGAGATTTCACACAATCCTGAGAAACTTATCAGACAACGTATCAGTACAGACAGGAATCAAGACAATGATGGATCAGTGATTGACCAGGGCAGCTGAATTATGCACAGCTCTGGCTCTTTATTTAAACTTGAACCTCATGTTAGTCCACCAAGGATAGGCTTGACGGTTCCTCTTTTCAATGTAGCCACATTGAAATAGACCTTTTTTTCTCTGATTTTTATGATTACTTGTCTGTTTAACTGGTATACTGGGGATGGGTGCTCCCTCAAAGCTCCAGTACCAACAGTACTCTTTGAAACAAACCAGAAGGCCAAAATTGTTCTGGGAGACTAGTTTCAGATCAGTCTTGAGAAAATATAAGGAAAATTTCTGCTCCGAAGCCTCCAACTTCTAATTCTTTAGGAAGACTAGATTAACAGGGACCTTGATAGGACAATGGGTAGAAAATACCAGTTCTTTCTTGTGCTATGAGGATTTATAATCCTTTGAAGTTACAATCAAATTTCTGACCTTTAAACATTTCTAGGGTAGGAAATGTGCTTTTTTTTTTTCTTTGGGTTTGGTTCAACCCAGACATTCTATTAAAATACACTCCTTTGCAAGTCTATTCCTGTTAGTTGTGGGAGTAGAGACATTCCATAGATGCCTACCTTTAGAAATTAGAATACCACCCGAATATGATCAGTTGCCTAAAAGAGTAGAGGAAGTAAGGCAGAAGTCATGCATCCCTTTATTTCCCTACTCTGGCCCTATTGCACAGAACAGGTGGCAGGACAGGGAGCAAAAGCATCTCTTACCTCAGGCAAAGCTCTATTTACATCGACTTGTTAGTCCTTACACTATCTCTAAACATTAGCTAAAGGGTGTCAGTTCATATTTTTGCTCTGTTTTAGCATATGCCCCACTGGCTGTCCCGGAACTCACTCTGTAGACCAGGCTGGCCTTGAACTCACAGAGATCCACCTGCCTCTGCCTCCCGAGTGCTGAGGTTAAAGGCATGCGTCACTACCGCCCAGCTCAGCTGTTATATTTTATGTATTTTAGCTGCTTACTGTTGAGAGGGGAAATTAAGCATTTTTTTCAGAGTGGAAGGTTTTGATATGATAGAGACACAAGCATGATTGCTAATTTGGAGGTCTCTTGTAAATTCTTGACACATGCTACAATACTTTTAAATGTCAGGCAGTTTCCTCTTATTATCTTTGGATGCACTGATCCTAATTAAAAAGTTCCTTTCAGGGTGGATTTAATACCTTTGATGTCTGAAAGAGCACCCGAAATTTAGCACTTCAGGTGGGGGTAAGGTTACTCAAGAAAAATATCTAATCCTTATTTAATCTTCTGAATTGTGTCTATAATGGTCTGCAAATGGGTGATAGAAGAGATAGTGGCATGTTTATATTTGTGGATTTACCATGGTCATATATTGGGGCTTGAAACTAGTTAAAGAGATCTGAGCAGCCAGGCATGGTGGCACATGTTTATAATACAAGCATGAAGAAGGAAAGGTATAAATGGTACCAAACTTAGGGTCACAGTCTATTCCCCAGAAAGCCAAATTCAGCTACCTGTCCCCAAGAAGCCAATTAAAACTCGGACTCAGCAGTTAAGAGCACTTACTGTTTTTACAGAAAACCTAAACTGTGTTCGGTTCCCATCATGACATTCTAAACCACCTGTAACTCCAGTTCCAGGGGATCTGATCGATACCCTTTCTGGTCTCCATACGTGCAAACACATAAATTAGTCATAATATAATCTAGAAAAGTAAGTTTGTGGGGTGAAGAGAAGGCTGTGTATGAGTGCATATTGCACCAGTCTCATGCTTAGGTCTGCAATGGAACACCAGCTTCAACCTTCCTTCTTTCTCCCTAAATTTCCTGTGGACCCCATAGACCATCCCCTCCTAACCTCCCTCCAGCACTTCCTGCTAATCCACAGGCCAAGCCTGCCAGGAAACTAGGTAAGCCGCCTGCAGATCTTCTCTTTTCCCTCTATTTCCCCAGGTCCAACCCCCAGTCTCATCCCCAGCTCTGCAGCAGAACACCTGTGGCAGTCCCTGCCCTCATGTTCCCATCTTCTGTGGATCCCACTGATCTTCCCCCTCTAACCTCTCTCCTCCCATTCCTTGCTTTGTCCCAGCCCCCAACCCCAGCACATAGCCCCCTCTGGGATCTTTCAGGTCAGTTTCTGTTCAGGAGCCTTTGAGTCCTTTGTTCAAAATGCACAGCTTTTTCATCAATAGGGAGTTACCTACCATCCCTGGGAGGTAAATAATGGCAATCGAAATAGCCTGCAATGTTTAAGAATCTCCTTGACAACTGGGACCAACAATTGAAAACAGGGTTTCTCGTGCCTGGTATTGGAGCTTCTGTTAGATAGTTTATGGTTTTGAGGAAAGCATTGTCAGCCCAGAAGAGAAATTTTTATTTATTTAAATTATTTATCTAAATTTTTATTTTATTTAAACAATATGTGTATATTTATATACCAATTTACATGTATTATAGATATTTTTAGGTAGATAGTTAATACTATGGTTCCCCATGATTTTCTGACAGTTTACTGTTATTTTACCACTCTTTCTCCTCCTTCTCTGCTTATCTCCCATGCCCTCCCTAATTAGAGCCTCCTCATTTTTCCCGTTTTGCCCCTTCAGATCACTTCTACCCTGCTATTCACCTTTGTATTTCCCCTGACAAATAGTCCCTCTTTTATTTCCTGGTTTCTGCTGTTACTCTAAGTTATATACTCATCTGAAGATTTGAAGCTAGGAACTGGAGGTGAGAGAGAACATGGGACATTTGTCTTTCTGGGTCTGAGTTACTTCATTCAATATGATCTTTCCTACTTCCATCCACTTTCATGCAAAGTTTTCCATTTAATTTTTCTTATAGCTGAATAATATCCCATAAAATATATGTACCACATTTTCATTATTCATTCATCAGTTGAAGGACGTTTTGGCTGTTTCCAATTCTTAGATATTGTGTGGACAGAGCAGTAATGAACATGGCTGAGCAAATATCTGTGGAATAGGATATGAACATGTCATGGAATGATATAGCTGGATCATATGGCAGGTTTATTTTTAGCTTTTTTTTTTTTCCTCTCAGATTCTCCACACTGGTTTCCGGAGCAGCTGAATGAGTTTCCAATCTCATCAACCGTGACTAAGGATTCCTTTTTGCCTACTCCCATTCCAGCATTTGTTGTCAGTTGTTTTGTTGCTCTTACCCATTCTTATTGAAGAAGATCAAATCTCAAAGTTATTTAGATTTGCATTTCCCTAATTGCTAGGGATGATGAACACTCTTAGTCATTTTTCTTTATTGGGAACTCTGTTCCAATTCCAGGTCAATTTTTGAATGGGCTATTTGATTTTTTTGACTTTTTATTTTCTTTAGTTCTTTGTACAATCTGTATATTAGTCTGTAATTATTCTGTATATTAATCAGCATGGCAGTTTGTCAGGTTGTCAAGATTGTGTGTTCTGTATGTTAATCTTCTGTCAGATGTATAGATAAGAAGACTCTCTCCCATTCGGTGAGTTTCCTCTTCTTTAGCTGTCCAGAAGTCTTTAAATTTTATGAAATCCCACTTGTCATAATTCTTAGGCAAACAAGGCACTATTCAGAAAGTCCTATATCCTTTTAGGTACTACATGTTTTCTTCTAGTCTTTGATCCATTTGGAGTTAGTTTTTTTTTTTTTTTAGTTTTTTTTTTCTTCTCAAGGTGGGAGATACAAGTCTAATTTAATACTTCATCATGTGGACATCCAATTTTTTCAGACCCATTGGTTGAAGATATTTTCTTTTCTTTACTTGTTTTTTTTTTTTGTTTGAGTGTATGTTTTCGCATCCTTCTCAATTGTTAAATGGCTAAAGTTACATGTACTCGTGTGTGGGTCTTCAATTTTGTTGCATTGGTCTTCTGCTTTTATGCCAGTACAATATTATTTTTATGACTATGTCTCTGTAGTATGTCTTAAGATCTGGAATGGTAATCCTTCCAGCATTTTTGCTTTTGCTCATGATTGTTTTGGCTATTTGATCATTTGTAGTTCAACATTAATTTTAGGATTTTTTTCTATTTTTGAGAAAAATGATGATGTACTTACATTTTCTAGTGTGCTTTTCTATCTCTAAATCTTTTTCTTCAGAGATTTAAAGTTTTCATTGTAGAGGTGTTTCATCTCCATGGTTAAGTTTATTCCTAGATATTTTATTTTCTTTGAAGGCAGTTGTAAATGGGAGTGTCTCTATGTTCTTTTTCTCTGATTATTGTTGGTATGTAGAAAAAGTATTAATTTGTGAAAGTTGATTCTGTATCATGCTAAATTGCTGGGTTTGTTTAGTTTCTAGAAGGTTTCTTGTAAAAAAAAAGTTTGGGATTTCACATATAAAAATATGTCATCTGCAAATAGGGACAGTTTGACTTCTTCTTTCCTTATTTGTATCCCTTTAATTTCCTTCTCTTATTGTGCAAGCTAGTGCTTCTAGCACAATATTGAAAAGAATAAAGATAGTGGACAATACTGTTTTATTCCTGATTTGGGTGGAATTACTTCAAGTTTTTCTCCATTTTGGATGGTACTGGCTATGGGTTTCTCAAATGTAGCATCTATTGTATTGAGGTATGTTCTCTCTAGTTACACCATCCCTAAGACTTTTATCATGGAAGTATGCTGGATTTTATAAAAGGCTTTTTCTGCATATATTGAGCTGATCATGTGATTTGGGGTTTAAGTCTATGTGGTTTATTAAATTTATTGACTTGTATATGTTGAATTTTCTCTGCCTCTCAGGGATAAAGCCGACTTGGTCATGGTGAATAATCTTTTTCTCTACGTCTATATTTGTTTTGCAAGACTTTTATTGAGCATTTTTAAATCCATATTCATCAGGGATATTATATTGGCCTGTAGTTTTCTTCTTTATGGTTATGTCTTTGCCTAGTAATAAATGAGAGTTTTACTACTCTTTCTTTCTTTCTTTCTTTCTTTCTTTCTTTCTTTCTTTCTTTCTTTCTTTCTTTCTTTCTTTCTTTCTTCTTTCCATCTTTAAGAAGTCCAGCTGTATATCTTTGAAAGTCTGGCAGAATTTTGCAGTGAGTCCATATGGCCCTGCACTATTTTACTTGGAAGTCTTTTTTATTATTATTTCAATCTCTTCAGTTGAACAGAAAAGGAAACAATCAATATAGTGAAAAGGATGCCCACAGAGTGGGGGACAATCTTAGCTAGCTTGACATCTGACAGAGCATTAATATCCAGAATATATAAAGAACTCAAAAAACAGTCAAGAAAGATACAATAAAAATAACAGGCTGTAGGTCTGAATATAGTTCTCAAAAGAAGAATTAAAAATAGCTAAGAACTATCTCAGCAAGTGTTCGACAACATCATGAACAATTAGAGAAATGGATCAAACAACTTTGAGATTTCATTTTATCCCAAGTCAGAATGGCTAAGATCAACAAAAGTATTAGAGGCTCCCTGAGTGATGGTCACCTTGAAGAACAAGCTACGGTCATTATGTAGAGTCTACTACTACACTGTAGACTCCTGTGGAGTCCAAACCTGTGAATAATTTAATTCACCAATGACTTTATAACCTCTGAGGCCTTTCCTATTCCGCAGAGAAATGCATTCATTCAGTTGATGGAAAGTGTTTGCTTCTATCAGGAGATAGTGTATGTTCTAGGACTTGGGTATATGGGTGACACCTATCTGCCTGTCTTCCCAAAGGTATTCCCATGTGACACGTTGAGTCTGTCCCTAAGTGAAAGATTTAGTGGAGAGTTTTAAAGAAGTTTTCATGGATTAGCCTTAGGTAAGAGTAATGTTCTCTACCTGGAGCTACCTGATGGCTTGAGCTCATGAAAGAGCCTGTTCTTTTCCTCAGGGAATATTGTGGATGTATTCTCTATAAAGTACTTCACCCCCAAACTAGCGGTGCCTCGGTTGGTTCCAGAGAGGGCTTCTAGCAGTAGACTTTGCTACATGATTGCCCAGACTTCCCCTCTGAGGTCTCGTCTAGCCCCTTTTGATGCTCTTTGCACTGCATCGCTGCAACTTCAGAAGAATGGAAAACTGTGACTGTGCTAGCTATGAAAATGAAGTCCAAGATCCAGTAGTTGCTCAGTCTATGAGGCTGGATGTCTCATCTGGTCTTCAGTATACACTGGAATCCTGAAAAAGTAGGCTATAATGCCAGTGAAGGGATGTATATGCTAGTGAGGTGAGGGCACGCAGGCAGAGCAAAAGTTTCCATCTTCTACGTCCTTATCTAGGCTTCCAGCAGAAGGTGTGCCCAGATTAAAGGTGTGTGTATTCCCACCTCAAGATCCTGATTAAAGGTATGTCTTCCTACCTCAAAGATCCAGATTAAAAGTGGTTATTCCTGTTGTAGAGTTTATTTTTTGTTGTTTTTAAAATAACTGTTTTGTGCACTGTTGGGTGAGGGGCTGCTTAGGTCTTTGCATTTAGTATTGTGTGCAGGTGGTGGATTTATGTGGGGATGTTTGATTACTAATGATCTGCACATGCTATCAGTAGAAGACCTGAGGAGTTCTGGATCAATGAAAAAACCCTGAGCTCAGACACTCAGGGTTCCACTGTTGAGTATGGTGCCTGACATGATAGTGGTTTCCTCTGCTGAGGTCTGAAAGAGTTTACACCTATATTATGCCTCCTTGTCATCCTTGCTGAACCACGACAGTTGTACTATTACATCTTCTGATTTCAAATTAAGCAAAATTCCTTCAAAGGAATTTTGGGTTTTAGTTAATTTTTGGGTTTTAGTTAATTCTAGATGCAATCAAGTTGAAAACCAAAAACAGTCATTAAAAATCTCTCTTGTCAACTTGATATACAATCATATCCCCTTATGCCATGAATAATCTCCAAATGGAAACAATAACCAGGTCATAATAACACCTAACAGGATATAACTATCCCTCAACTGCAAACACATTATAAGTTTAGAATAGATGCCAATGTCCTTTGAGGACCATTCGTTTTGTCATTGAAACTTAAATATGATAACCATTTTTATTCTCTTAATTGATATATAACATGACAAAGAAAATTAAGGAAAGAAAACCCAAATGTCTGTACAAATGCATTCTTAACAAAAGATGACAGAAACACTCATGTCAACTATAATCATCATTTCTGCAACTGGCCTTTTCTGGTATTTATAACTACCCTCCTCTACTATCCTTATTTTGGGTAACTACTGCTGTGATGAAACACTATGTCCAAAACGCAAATTGGGGAGGAAGGGGTTTATTTGGCTTATACTTCCATTCATCATTGTAGGAAGTCATGACGGGCACTCAAGAAGAGCAGGAACCTGGAGACAGGAGCTGATACAGAGGCCATGGAGGGGTGCTGCTTACTGACTTGCTCCCCATGGCTTGCTCAGCCTGCTTTCTTATAGAACCCAGGACCACCAGCCCAAGGGTGGCTCCACCCACAATGGCCTGGGCTTTCCCCCATCAATCACTAATTACAAAAATGCTCTATAGGCTTGCCTCTTATGGTGGCATTTTCTCAATTGGGGTTCCCTTCTCCCAGATGACTCTAGCCTGTGTCAAGTTGACATAAAATTAGTCAGCACAGTGGCCAAAAGTTGATAGATCTCCTGATGGTATTTGATAGAGCTTGAGGCTGTCAGCCAATGTCTCTCTTTCCATAGAGTTGCAATGGGAATAGAGGACCATGGACAGAGAAGATCGGGAAAGCATGCTCAGAGTCTCTATAAATGTTAGCCCTCTTCTTTGCTTAGCACTAGTGCCCTTCCTTGTAAGAGCCATCAGTTCTGCCAGCTGAAAGCTGTGCCTAGAGGGCAAAGTACACCTTTAATTGTCTCATTGAGCTGGTGCCTACCACATAATGCAGCTGCATAAGTTCCCTGTTTCATAAAGGAACTTCCTTCTGCAAGGTGAGTCCAACATGGGCCTTCTAAGAACATTTCTTTAAGATCCTCTTGGGCTGCATAGCACTGAGAGTCATTTCCTCCCAGGTTATATTCTGAGCCCCCAGCCTCTTCTAAAAGGAAGATGGCTGTATTTAGTGAGGTATAAGTTTTTATTGACTGGGAGGCTCCTTGGGCAGTGTAATATGATGAAAATATCTCTTACATTAGAGAATGGAACTTTTGATGGGCCTCACAGCTAAAGTTACAAGACTTAATACCCCTATCCTAATGTGTACTCAGTTTGTTTGTTTAACTTGCCTTTAAAAGAACAATGTACCAATTTACTTTACTTGCTTTGGATTCCCCATGAAGTCAACTTCTCCAATCTGAGCTAACACATAACTATATTCTTAAAGCATACACTCTTCCCTGCCCCTGACCCAGAAGAGTGCATCCTTTGCTGAAAGCAGAAAATACAGAAGGTGAAAGCAATCTTATGAAATCTGTCATAAAGGTTGAAAGCATCAATTTATAGATATCAGTTGCTTGCAGTACTCTTTGTTGTCTGGGTCAATTGGAGCCAGTGACTTAATCTCTTGTAAGACACTGTTACAAAGATTTCTGTGAAGTATCCTATTCCTTCCCCATGTGCTATTCAGTAAAGAGAGAGTAAAGCACTTTCATAGGGACAGACGGACACAAACACACATAGCTCTCATACAACAGACAGTCACATGGCAGACAGACAGACAGACAGACACAAAAACACAGGATAGACATGCACAGTTCATACAACAGACAGACACAGAGACACACAGTCACACACGGACAGACACAGACACAGGGGTAGAGTTACAAGACAGCCTTCAGGCAGGCACAAATTCAGACTCACACAACAGACAGACAGAGGAGCGTAAAGTTGAGAATTCTAATCTGGACTCACTCCTGGTTAAATGTCTCCAAGGGAAAGTACTTTTATTTCTTTATTTAATGGGATATCGATGCATTGTTGGTGGTTCTAAGCTAATCACTAATGCTTTTAATCCATTCAGGGGGGTATCTTATATATTAGGGGGCAATTATTAGTTAGCCAGGACTTTCCTTTAGAGGATAAGAGGCAGGCCTGACAAACTACAAGTAGTGTACATAATCTATTTGTTTCCCAAGGTTCATGTGGTAGCCCTAGCAATTAAGATGGCTACAGTTACTACTGCCCTAAGGCAGGCTGGCCACTAAATATATACTTTTTTTGGAGACAGAGTCTAGTTATGTATCTCTGGCTGGATCTGTAACTCACTATGAAGACCAGGCTGGCCTCAAACTCAGAGAAATCTGCCTGCTTCTGGCTCCCAAGTGCTGGGATTAAAGCCATGCATTACTACATCTGATCTAAATCTAATTATTTGCTTAAGGAGTGAAATGGTTGTCTGGCAGGATCACAAGAATTGGTCAGAACTCCCAAGAGCATCCATTTCCTTTCTGACAAAGATAAAATACTTTCTAATTGGAAGGCTCAAGACTGAGCTTGCAAGTTTTGTGTGTACCCTGGTCTCCTTGGATCACAATTAGAGCACTTTCTGTACATTGATGCTGGTGAAAAGCTTTACAGAAGCAAGCAACCCCTTAGGATGTCTTTCACAAGTTGGAGGCTCAGCTGGTGGGGACCTATCCTATTGTTCCAATGCAGCATAGGAGTCTTTTCTTTAATGACATGAGCCTCTTTAACAATCACAGCCTCTTTTTCAGCACATGACTCGACTGCAATCTAAAGCTTTCTAATGCCCCCTCCCTCTCTACATTACACATTTTAAATGTTTCTGCTCCTTTAAAATGGAGTTAACAGCTGCATATAAAATGGAGTCTGTTGGGGCAATGGACAGACGTAAAAAATGCTGTTTTTAATATTATAGAGTAACTTAGAATAGGACATAGTCTGATCTCAAAGAGGCCTCAAAGAGGAACCTTTGCTGAAGATAAACAGCTACACATCTGTAGGTCAAGAGAAAATATGTTAGAACACCTTCCATGTGTTCTTTGCCTTCCTCTGCAGAGTATCCTCTGGAAAATTTTCCTTATATTTTTTCCTCTCCTTATGAGTGACCACGAAGAAAAGAGAGGTGTATAATACTACGTGCTATGGTTATGAGACCTCAGCGTTCTGTGTTTTTCCTCATGAGGGACTCTGAGGAAAAGAAGACTAGCTGCGTTTACAGACAGGACATATGGCTCTCATATCCTGTGACTTTGATGGATTCTTCCTGAAGTTTGCCTAATTTTCACCATCCTATGCAGGATCCACCATCAATTAAACAATAACAACTTGGAAGTAAAAAGTTATGCCTGCATGACAAGAAATTCGGGTCAATTTCTAATGATTGTATAGGCAGATCAGCCTTGAATATTCTCCTTAGATGTTTCCTCTGACCTGTCTTTTCCTAATCTGCCACCGCATATTATGTTTCTGAATGTAGACAGGAGGATAACATGAGAATGCTTAGGATGATTTCCTCACTTAAAGATGGCTGTCAACGGACGCTGCCTACATTAAGAGAGTCAATAGGTAACTCACTATATACAACTTGGACTGAAGTCCCTGTAATCTAGAGAATGCAAGACACAAAATGTAAAATGTCCAAAAGAACTCAGAAAGACACAGTATCAGAATACTCTTTTCCTATAGCCTGCCCAAGTCATAATAACTAGAACACAAAATAAAAAGGGCATCTGTGGCAGAAGCAAAAAAAAAAAGATGAAAGTGTATAGCAAATGAACCCTGAGGTTGGGGGAATACTGTGTCCCAAACATATAAAAAAGCAGGCCTAGGAATATTGGGCAAAGAGAGAAGGCATTAAGACTTTGTAGAGTCGTTGTCTCCAACTCCCCCCCTCCCCCCAGCTAAGCTGATACATACCTGTTGTAGCTGTCAAAACCACCTTCTTGCTGATGACACCTTGTCCAATACCTGACACATTATTGTTCAGGTCCTCAGTGGGATCTTTGATTCCTCCATACTTTGTGGTGGGATAATATCAATTCACATGGCCTCCCAGGTCATGTGCAATCCCGCTCCAACACCTGGCTAGTGTGTGCTTTTCTGCCCAGTCACACACTCAATGTATTATAGAGCAGGAAGGATGTTTGAGCATACTCCTAACTCTTAGATTCACAAGAGGTAGAAATGGAAAACAGAAGGAGGGCATTTAATGAGTTCTCCCATAGAAACCTGCATAGTTTCAAATCAGCCAGGTTCTTCAGGGAAAAGAAACTGTGAGGACAGCATAAATCACACCCTCTCTTATAGGAGCAGATCTGAGTTTGGAGCTCAGGAAGGATGGAGGATAATGAAGATGGAGTTAAAGCAGGAATGACATAGAACATTGGTTCAGTTCACAAACCATGCACCAATACGAAGCAGAAAAGTGAAGTGCTTTGAGTTTTGAAGGAGATTTTATATTTCACATCAGTTCACCTTTAACTCAAGAGTTAAGGTGCCAGATAGTTACTGACACATAAAGTTTCCACTGAGTCAGTGGCCTCTTGTTTCATCATTTTCAAATTGCAACAAAATTCACAATGAGATAATGAGCATAGGAATGAGCATTACTACCGTCATAGGATAGTTCTTGAGAGAAGGATGGCAGAGTTCCTGTGTAGCAGGAGTGGGTATTGAGAAGTTGGATGACATTGATGGTTGGCACCTTGAAAGTACTAAGGATTCGCTGCATGGAACCGTGGAGGGGGGATGATGAACTGGTTGTCTAGTTTGCCCATTCATGAGGTGTCCAGTCGTCTCTCAGTTTCAGTCATGTCTTCACATACAGTTTCCAGGAAAGGTGCAGATTTAGGAAATCATAAATATAAGAAGAAACCAAACCTCCTTTTGGACATCTCTGACCTGTGTCCAGATGAGAACCAAAGACATTTTGGCTTAAATAATTCTGGCATCTTTAGCTTCTGGCAAAAAAACAAAACTCCTCATAGGCCCAAGAACATTACTGGCTACTGGCTTTTAGACAGAGAAAAACTGTTCACTTTTGAAGTCTTCTACCTTCCAACTGCCTCCATAATTTCTATTTCCTGATCTCATCAAGGCAATACATTTTTTGTTTGTTTCTTTCTTTCTTTGTTTTTTCAAGACAGGGTTTCTCTGTTGTAGGTTTCTCTGGCTGTCCTGGAACTCACTCTGTAGACCAGGCTGGCCTGGAACTCACAGAGATCCGCCTGCCTCTGCCTCCTGAGTGCTGGGATTAAAGGCGTGCACCACCACCGCCGGGCAAGACAATACACTTTTCTCACATGTCACCATTTAATGGGCTGTTGATGGTGCATAGAAAAAGAAGATGCCATTTCCAAATGAGGATTTTGTTTTTTATGCATATGGGTATTTTTCCTGCGTGTATATATGTGCATCATGTGTGTGCAATGTCCACAGAGTCCAGAAGAGGACATCAGATCACATGGAACTGGACTGATGGAAGGTTGTGAGTCACCACGTGGTACCCAGGCTTCTACAAGAGAAGACAGTGCTCTTAACTGCTGAGGCATCTCTCCAGTCCTTTAACTAGATTTTTTTTCAGTCAGCTCATGAAGCAAATACTTCCTGTGCTTTTACAACTTCCCAATTTGCTTCAAATCTGAACAACCTTATTCTGTGGAAACTCCAGTGATTTCTTTCACTTGCTCATGGTCAACTTCCAGTGGTTAGTCACCATGCTCCATGTCTTGTCTTTAAGGTACTTGTCTCCTAATTGAAAATTCTTGATTACCACCACATAATACATTCTCTAAATCCTTAGTCCAAGGCATTGGTCAATGCTTTGACTAGTTTCTGCCACTTTATGACTGATTCTGAGCTCAATTAAGAAAACTGCTCAAATTTACGCTGTATCTAAAATTATCTCCATACTTTAAGGTACATATGAGTACACAGCAAGCAATAAGTCATAAGAAAAAGTAACCCTGGAAAATGTGGATTAAAATTATATATAACATAAACATATTTGTTAAGAATGTATTCCAATGTAAACAGTAAGTTTGGCAATGTAAAGATGGCAAGTACTCCAGCACTCCAACACCAAATTAAATACTAGAAAGCACAACACCCAAACCATTACCCAATTTAAAAGTACCAGATCCAAACCATTTCACTAACGAGCAAAAAAAAAAAAAATTGTCAGGTACTTTAAATAGTAGGTCCCATATTCTCTAGTATATACTTTTACAAATAACTGGCAAGTTTTCTGCACTTTCACTAACTGAAATGGAAAGGAGAGAGAGAAAACCAAACACGCACAACTCCTCTATGTTAATGTAAAAAGAAAATCACTGGCCCTTGCCCCACACTGCAACACTGAATCTGTTCTAGCCCACACTGTTCTTCTCTTGAATTTCTGAGTCTCCAGAGTGCGGAGTGGACTGTGATGAACCAACACTCATGGCTTCTACGATTCTTTATGTTAGATTGTACCTGAAAAAAAATTTTTTTTAGTCTTTGTTTTTCAGATCCTGACATCATTATAGATTGTGATTTTCAATTGAAAGCATATTGTCTTTATTTACAAGGCTTTTGTGCAAGTTTCTTGTGTAGGGAGGTGAGGAATAGGATGGATTTCAACTGATGCGGGGCACTTTGGTTCATAGATGCACTGCATTGTTTCCCTAGCTTATAAAATAAACTGGGATATATAAAAAGAAAGAACAATGGATTCATTTAAGAGGCTGGCTAGACAGGGGAGGAAAAGATAGAATTCTAATTTCTCACAGTCTTTGCTGTGGCAGGGTTATCACTTCATAAAGAGATGATACAAGAGCCAAGGAACACAAGCACACAAACTAGGAGAGTTGTCAGAACTTGTGAGGTCTCCTCCTGAAGTAGAAGGTCCTTCCTTGTCCTCCACTGGTGAACACCAGGGCTTTACCCTTTCCCCTGGCCCAGCATGAGATTCCTGGGGAAATCTTAATGCTTTGAAGGCATTGTCTCAATGGTCTGACAGTCAAAGAGTGAATGAGTGTCTCCAATCAGAATATCTCAAGGCCAGCCAGAGCCTCTACATAGGATCTCAGCTCGTACTTTAAAATCTTGCACAATCCCAACATCCGCACCACAGTCCATTGGCACACATTGCCTTTACCATGCACCATTCCTCCAGACTTTCCTGGTTTCTGATATACAGGAGAATTCTGAAGAGTGTCCTTGGTTTTTGGCATCTGATGTTAGACTGTGTGTCTCTCAGCATCCCTAACAGAATGCTCGTTTGCTGCAGTTCTGATTCTACTTTGACTATTTTGACCAGATTAGGGTCAAAATCCAACTTCTGTTTTATCTCTTTTGTAGGATTTGTCCGTCTTCAGCTTAGTTGACCCCAAAGGGAAAAAAGGCTGCTCTTTTAGTATTGTTTAAGTTTTTAGGGTCAAAGCACGGCTCCTCCAACCACAACAAAGTAGGATCTGCAATCCTTTGAACAAAATGACTACTACAGAGGCAAGTCACAGTGGAAAGAAGAGAATGGAGATTTATGTAACGTGGCCACACTGAGAGGGACAAAAATAAAAACCAAGAAAGTATCTAGTGACACCCCCCCTAGGAAGTTCATCCTCAGGCTGGCACCATGAGGGTGTTGTGTAAGTACAGGGCAAGGAGAATGCCTAATTAGCCAGTCTGGTCAAAATGTGAGGTGGTCCAATAAGTCCTACAAGGCTTGTGGATTTGTTTTCTGGGAGACAAGTTCTTCATCCAGCTGGCACCAGTGCTACAGCCTTATCCTGGTGCTGAGAACAGATTCCTGGTAAAAGTATTTATTCCTTGTCCACTGTCCTTGTCATTGACCTTGTTCATTAAGTGAGCTGATAGGCATAGGGGAGTGGCAAAGTGCTCTCTTCAGAGCATCAGTTCTCCTACAAAGCTGATTACATGGCCTTGACTAACACACACACACACACACACACACACACACACACACACACACACTGCCCTCAAGCTGTGGTCTGAGACTTGGCTGGTTGTTTAGATCATAGTCATGTTCAGAATCTTTCTGCTTGTGCAACTTAACATTAAGATAGAAAATTGTGCTATTCAAGGAGCGTATCCAAAGATTTGGTTGTTAAGCTCATTCCACCCCAAACTGCTCCCCCTTCGGTTTCTCAGGATTCCAGAGGTCCACACACCAGTCTTCAGCCCAGAAGGGTCAGGCTCCTCCTGTAGGCTTCATCACTCATGCAAGCACATTCCATGGAAGGGACTTCTCCAGCTATGAGAGCCACATGGCTTTCCAGGAAGACTGTCACCCTCTCTCTACCAGGTAACAGCTGCTTCTGCAAAGCTAGTCTGTCTCAGTCTCTGAGAGGAATGCTCCAGAACAGACAAATGGCAGCCCAGAAGGAGGAGCTCCCTTTATAGAGTGCTTTGACTGTGCACTAGTGTCTCCACTCTCTCTTGTAGTCTCTTTCCTTTTATTGCTGGAGTAGCAGACTGCATCCTCTGCAGTGGGCATTTGGAAAGACAGCAGGAACACCATCTTGATTTTCTTTCTAAAGAAGATACTAGCTTGGGGAAGTGTGCTTTGTGAGGCCCGTGACTCGTGAGTATTTTCCAGCCAGCATGTATTAGCAGGGAATAAATACTTCTACCCCTCAGCAACTCTAACATGACGGAATTGTAGTCATTATCAGAACTGAGCCCTCATTCATATGCTACATACAGAAAACGGCTCACAAAACTCAAGTTAATTGCAGGACAAAGAGTTGTGCTTAGCAGCAGAATGAAAATTCTTTCCCACTTTCAGGAAATTGATAATGCACAGGATCCTTCCTGAAACTTAACACTTGGTTTAAAAGCGATCCAGTCAAATAAATGCACAGCACAAGGGTCCCCTGGATGTTCGTGACTCCTTTCCCAAATCCTGTGTTTCCCTACTACTCAAGACTTTGAGCTGGGAAATTAAGTACACACTGAGGGGTTGGCATCTCCTCCATGCTGCCCTCTGCACAATAGCCTCTCTGAGAAGATTGTTCATGGCCACTACTTTAAAAACATTGTAATTTAGCATCTTTATCTCTTTGGCTGAGACACTGAAAACTGCAGCTAAAAAGCATGTTGCTTTCTACACAAGATGCCCACCAGAAAAGGCCAATGGCAGTCCAAGACTAAGCCTGGGATTTACTTTGAAAGAGCAATGTAAGGTAATTTCCAGGTACCTACTACAGTCCTCTGGGCTTGAAACTCAGGATGCCAGGGCATATAGACTGTGGCACAGAGATTTTCAAGAAAACGTGTGCAGCTCCAGATCTGAATGCATACGCTAACACACACATGATGTGAGAAACTCTAAGTATTTATTCCCTCGTTCCAGGCAGCTTGTATAAGGAACACACACACACACACACACACACACACACACACACACACACAGAGACAGAGAGAGAGAGAGACACAGAGAGAGAGAGAACAGAGACAGAGAAAAGACACAGATAAAGACAAAAAACACCCCCACACAGAGAGACAACAGACACAGAGACAGAGAGAGAAAGAGAGAGAGACAGAGAACAGAGACAGAAAAGACACAAAGATCAAGAACACCCGCCAACACAGAGAGAGAGGAGGGGGAGGGGGAGAGAGAGGGAAGAGAAGGAGACAGAGAGAGACAGAGAGTCTCCAGAACAACTAGGGGAGTGTCTCATTGTTCAGCACTGGGGACACTTCATTCTAACCAAGCCAACATTGTATCAACCAAGGAGGGCTGGGCCACTCACTCCCCTCCACTCCATCTCCTGCAATTGGGCTCTGTGTGCCTTAGGCAGAGCAGTTGGCAGAGGGCTGTGGTCAGAGGAGCTCTTCTCTCTGCCTGTGTCGAGAACCATTCTGCCCGCTGACATGAGCAGCAACTCGCCCCCTGCACCCGAAGGAAATGAAAACAAGAGGTTCAAAGGAGATGGGAGCACCTGGGGCCCCTCCAGGGTGATCCACATCCGCAAGCTGCCAAACAGAGTCACCGACAGGGAGGTGATGTGTCTCGCGCTGCCATTCGGCAGGGTCTCCAACATGATGTTTCTGAGGGGAAGGAGCCAGGCCTTAATGGAGATGAACACAGAAGAGGCCGCCAACACCATGGTCAACTACTACACCTGGGTGGCTCCTGTACTGCGTGGGCAGCCGGTACACGTCCAGTTCTCCCACTACAAAGAGCTCAAGGTAGGCAGCTCCCACAGCCATGTGGGTGCCCGCAGACATGTGCGTGCCCGCAACCAGGCAGATGCCCGCAGCCATGTGGGTGCCCGCAGCCAGGTGGGCGCCTCGAGCCAGGCGGGCATGGCCAGTCAGGTGGGAGCACCCAGCAAGGTGGGTGCCTCCAGCCAGGTGGGCCCCTCCAGCGAAGTGGGCGCCCTCAGCTCGTTGTGGGCCTCCAGCCAGGTGGGCGACCCCAGCCAGGTGTGGGCCTCCAGCCAAGTGGGCGAAGTCCCCAGCCAGTTGTGGGCCTCCAGCCAACTGGGCACCTCCAGCCAAGTGGGCGACCCTAGCCAGGTGTGGGCCTCCAGCCAACTGGGCACCTCCAGCCAGTTGTGGGCCTCCAGCCAGGTGGGCGCCTCCAGCCAGGTGGGCGCCTCCAGCCAACTGGGCACCTCCAGCCAGTTGTGGGCCTCCAGCCAGGTGGGCGCCTCCAGCCAGGTGGGCGCCTCCAGCCAGGTGGGTGCCCAGGCAGGCCTCCCAGCTGAGAGCTCAGAGAAGGCAGAAAAAAATGTGGCCCTGGCTGCCTCCACCGCCCTTGCGGCTGCTGCGGACACTGGAACAGAGGTGTCCAGGCACAGCCCTGTGCTCAGGATTGTCGTGGAGAACTACTTCTACCTCGTGACCTTGGAAGTACTGCACCAGATCTTCTCCAAGTTTGGCACCGTTCTGAAAATCATCACGTACATCAAGAACAACCGGTTCCAGGTGCTGTTACAGTACTCTCACCTGGAGAGCGCCCAGCTCGCCAAGCTGTTCTTGGATGGACAGAACATTTACGACGCCTGCTGCACACTGCGCATTGCCTTCTCCAGGCTCACCGAGCTCAAAGTCAAGTACAACAACAACAAGAGCCGTGACTACACGCGCCCAGACCTGCCCTCGGGTGACAGCCTGCCCGTGCCAGCCCAGAGCCTGACCACAGCCTTCAGTGCACCGGTCTTGATCTCAGCTGCCACTCCATATGCAGGCACCGGCTTACCCTGCACCTTTGCAGTTCCTCAGGCTGCTGGCTTCTCCATCCCAGAAGTGCACAGGGCCCTGGTCTCCAAGCCCCTATCAGAAGTGGCGGCTGCAGCGGGAGCAGCAGCTGGTGGGGTAGAGAGCTCAGCAGTCGCAGTCAGCTCGGACTTGGCAGGTGTGGGGACATCTGTCCTCCTGGTTGCCAACCTCAACCCTGAGAAAGTCACACCCCAGAACCTCTTTGTTCTGTTTGGTGCCTATGGCGACGTGCTGCGCGTGAAGATTCTGTTCAATAAGAAGGATAACGCACTGGTGCAGATGACGGACAGGAGCCAGGCTGAGCTGGCCTTGAGGCACCTGAATGGACACAAGCTGCATGGCAAGCCTCTCTGCATTATGCCTTCTAAGCACCAGAGCGTGAAGCTGTCCTGGGGGTGCCTGGAGGGCCTCACCAAGGACTATGTCAACTCTCCAATGCACCGCTTCAAGAAGCCCGGATCCAAGAACTTCCAGAACATCTTTCCGCCCTCTGCCACCCTGCACCTCTCCAACCTACCCTCCTCGGTATCAGAGGAAGACCTCAAGAAGCTCTTCTCCAGCAGTGGGGGTGCTGTCAAGGCCTTCAGATTCTTCCCGAAGGACCGCAAGATGGCGCTGATCCGCATGGGCTCCATAGAGGAGGCCATACAGGCTCTGGTTGACCTCCATGGTCACCTCCTAGGCCAGAGCCACTACCTGCGGGTCTCCTTCTCCAGGATCACCATCTAGTGGACCCAGCCAGGCTCACGGCACACAGCTGCCACCACTAGAGAAAAGACCACTATCAGAGCCACTGGACTGACCAGAACACAACAGAGATTTGCTAGAGTTGTAGAGATAGAACGCGGCTTGCCGGCTTTTAGAAGGACTGACTGTGGCCACCTTGCTGGCAGGGTGAGGCCTCAAGCAGCCAGGCTTTTCCTGGGAAGCTGCAGACATTTGGCCACAGCAGGAGCTCTAGACTAGAACCCTGGCACTTTCCTGATCCTTGAGCCCACCTGCCCCCTGACTACTGTTGTCCTTTGAAGGTGAAATGGCCTCCAGAGACTCTTGTGTTTGAACTCTTGCTCACCAGCTGCTGGCACTCTTTTGAAAGGTCCTTCTTGGAACCTTCAGGAGGTAGAGCCTGACTGGAGGAAGTGACTCACTGGGATGGGTCTTGAGGCTTTGCAGCAGGCCCTACTTCCTGTTCTTGCTCTGCTGCTTCCTGACTACACAGGCAATGCCACCAGCCAGCCTCTTACTCCTGTGCCTGCTCCTGTGCCTGCTCATGTCCCTGCAACCATTCCTTCTCCACCAAGGTAGGCTGTCTCCTTTGGAAATGGAAGCCAAAACCTACCCTTTCTCCTTTCTCCTTTCTCCTTTCTGATTGGATATTAGTTCCTAGCAATGAGAAGAGTAACTAAGGCGCAATGAGGAGACGGTGGTGCTGGTGGTGGTTGGTTGTTGGTATTTTTGTGGTTGTTGCTGGTTGGTTGTTGTTGTTGGCAGTGGTGGTTGGTTGTTGTTGATGGTGATGGTTGGTTGTTAATGTTCTTGGTGGTGGTGGTGGTGGTGGTGGGTGTTATGGCTTTAATAAACCTATGCAGGCTTCAGGACAGTTGTGGGGGAGGAATATGGGAGTGTTTGGAGCTCTGGCCTGGAAAAGGCCCAGAATACTAATATAAGAGCTTCATGGAGATTCCGTTGGGAGTTTGGAAGACCAGGATGCCTAGAGAAATCCAGACAGTGGAGACCCAGCTTGTGAAGTTTCAGAGGGGAAAAAAGACTCTTTTAGGAACCGGGCTGCAGGCCATCTGTGTGAAATTCTGGCAAAGTCCCAGCTGCGGTTTGCCTGTGTCCTGAGAACTTGGGTGTGGCAGAATTCAAAAGTCGTGGGCTCACTAGTTTGTTGGCAGAAGTTTAGAGATCAGGATAGCATTCAGGCTGTGTCGTGGTTACTGCTCAGTGCTCTCACAAGGGTCTGCAGAAAATGTGTAGATCCTCAAGGAGAAAGAGAGTTCAAAGTTAGAGACAATGCACAGCTGTCCTTGTTAGAGCAATTAGTCCCAAGGTAGGCAAGCCTTGAGGTGTATACTGGCCCAGTAGAAAAAGGAGCCCAGAGGGCAAGGCTCTGCCCACTGAGGGCTGCAACTTACCAAAGTGCAAATGCGTGGGTGAGGAGAGGCACAGATTGAGAACCCCAGTGAGTGGGGTCTCATACTCAAAGAGACCACCGTGGAAAGCCACTGGCTTTCTGAGTGCACCGCCAAGACATCACTACTGCTTTGGTCTCAGGGGACCATCGTGACATGGCCAGCTGACAGACAGATGTGGCAGAATCTTCCACCTGTTGTTGGCCTTCCAAGCATGCAAATTGCAAGTTTGGGGGATACTGGAACTTTGGGTCAAGGCCCCATGAATCCTCTGAGACTAGGCACAGGAGGGCACAATCATATTCCCTGCAAGGAGGCACCAGGCTGCTGTTGCCAAGCTGTGGAGACCAAGCCTAATTTGTAATAGAGACCCCAGGATGGGGGGTGGTGGTGCCAAGAGCATGGGCCATGCCCGAGACAAGCTGTGAGTACAGAGGTGCAGAATGGCCCATCCTAAGAGAGGAGCCACGGTGCCCCAGGTGGCAGAGATGGAGGGATGCGGCTATGCAAGACCTTTGGAACCAGGAGGCTTCTCTCAGGAGCCTCTGATAAGGGACAAAAGGCTGCAGGACTTGGTGCTTCCCACGCTGGGTTTCAGTCTTGCTTTGGTCTGGTCTTTCGGTGCTGGGTCCCCGTGTTACTCTGTGCCATGGTGTGTTGGAAGTATATAAGTATATATAACCTGTACTTTATTTTCCAGGGGCCCGCAGCTAACAGAAGGCCTTGAGTCTCGGGAGAGACTTTGGACTCTCGAACACTGTTGGAGCTGTTGAAGACCATGGGCACCTGTGGGGCTGGAGTGGGTGTTGTTGGCTTTATGAAGTGGCCATGACACTATGGGGGCAGGAGCAGCATGCTGTGGTTAGGATGGGTAGGCTCATGTGTTGTAATGCTTTTTCCCCAGCTGGTGGCACCCTTCGGGGAAGTCCTAGACCCTTTCAGTGGTGGGACATTGCTGGGAGAAGGGAGTCAGTGGGGCCTGGACTGTGCTTCCATAGCCCAGGCCAACTTCCCATCCTCTCTCTGCTCCCTGGCTGGGAAGCAGGCCCCTCCCAGCACTGCCTCCATGCCTTCCCTGCAGAGATGGGCTCAGACCTCAAAGACAATAAACCTTTCTTGCTTCCAACTGCTTCTTGACTGGTATTTGACCACAGCATTGAGAGAAATAATACAGCTACAGTCCCACCCTAGCCGCCTGAGCCAAAGCTGGGGGCTCTCCTCAGGTGGACTTGGGCTCCTGCCTGATGGCTGGGCTAGGTAAGGCCTTAGGGAATGGGGGAAGGGGGCAGAGTCTCCCTGAGGCAGCTTGAGCTCTCAAATGCTATCATGTCAGCGATCTTTCCTCAAACAGCCTGTCACTGCCTAGTTGAAAATAAACCAAAAGAAGAGTGTCAGGTTTATCACTGTTGGGTTGAAGGGGAGCCTGTGGTGGGGGCCTCAGATGACACAGTGATGAAGACTGAACAGATGAGAGTAAATACTACCAGCTGTGCCTCCCTGACCCAAAGTGAACAGAGGCTGAAAGGTAAGTTCTCGGTAACTAATGGGGTGAGCTATCTCCTCTCTCAAACACGCATCCTGGCTTTGGACCACACAGGGCAGCCTGTGGCTGACTTCATAGTTGACCTGACAATTACAGGGGGAGGTTAATTAGTTCTTCTTTGCTTGGCCCAAGGAAGTGCACCAGCTGGGCTCAGGTCATCCTAGGCAGAATGTAGATTTCATGCTCCACTTTAATAAATGCCCCCCCCCGCAGCCTTCGTGGTAAAGACTTGAGGTACCTATTTCCCTCTTCTCTCCAGGTTCGTCTGTCTTTGAACTCCAAAGTGTATTTTTCCACTTGGACTTTGATAAATTAAAGCTCTCTTATCCTTTCCTATGGTCTCTGCCTCATCCTTCGGGAAGGCAGAGGAGGCAAGGCTGATCTTAGGCAACTGTACTCAACGACCAGTGTGGTTCTCCAGTTCTCCTGTAATCAGATTTGTGTTCAGGGGGCTCAGATAACTAATGATGCATTCACACAAGGTATGCTCTCCTGGCCCACTCTGTGGCTCGAGGCAGGGATGCTTTCCCTCCTCTGCCTCTCCCTCTCCCTCTCACCTCTGGGTGACCCTCCCCTACTTGTCTCCCTATCAGTGTTTGGTCTTACTGGCTGTGACTGATATGGGCTGGGGGATAATAACCTTTCCCTGCTCTTCTCTTCTCTAATTATTACTATTCCAGCAAGCCTCTGCTTTCCTTATTGTCATCACTAATATTCCGTTTGTGATAAATTAATGTATTAGACCTCAGTGTTAAAGAGCTTAATACCATTTCATTTACTTTCACCATTACATGATTGCCAATTTCCAGGTCTTTCAATATACTATTTCTTACCTTTATGCTTCAACCTGAGGTTTTTTAACTTTGTCTATATATTTGTCCCATTAGACATCTGTGTTAGTGACATTAGACACAAGATTATAATGTGAAGTGATTGGAAGAAATCACATTTTCTTGTTGTTAGAGAGGAATCCTTTGTAGTATAAAGGGCTTCAACACAGTTATAAACTTTTGTAAATCATAGGGTGTGGCACATTGCCTATTTCAGGGAACCATGGGACATAATGGGGAGGTTTGAAATGGCATGACACAAAGTATGGGAATGCTGACCTTCGCTCTGGCTTTTCAATATTCCAGTTACCTCCCATATTCTTGGGGACCCTAAGCTTTGAAATGAATGCCTCCTATATTTTGGCAATACCTAAAGCATACTGGGAGGGAAGCCTCCTTATAAATGGGACAGGGTACTTCTTTTGGGTGTCTTCTTTTGTTGATACTCTATTGAAAAGGATGTTCTTCTGCAAGGGTCTTAGAAGAGTAAAGACCACCAGGGATGCCCTCAGACTTCTTTTGGTCTCGTGTATCACAGGTGTACAAAGCTATGGTACATTAGGAAGGACTGGTCCCTGGGTAGACATGGCATATTGTGTTGACAGAAAATACTCTTCTGCATAATGTACTACGAGAGGCACCCTCCTATAATAGGTAGTGAAGTAGAAGACCCCAGGGAAGCCTTCACTGCCCCATGGACTTTGCCTATTCCTCTGCCTTTCAGAATGGTGAACCATACATCAATTCCCAGGAGCCACCTTTGTGACACATTCTTCATGACTGAGAAGATTTGGGGGCCAGGCAGATATCTCAATGGTTAAAAGCACTTGTCACTAAGTCTGATGACTTACTTGGAGCCCCAGAAGCCATATGGGGAAAGGAGAGAACTAACTCCCAAATGTTTTCCTTCAGGCATACCTTTACATATGCATACATGTTCACACAAACACACAGGCTCATAGATAGGTACTATGCAAACACAAACACACACACACACACAATAATGTTACAAACAGATTTGAAGTTCCAGATTCTGAAGAACAACACTTCATCTATTCATAGGGGACTGGATAAATAAATGGTCTAAAGTGTTTGGCCTTCATAGATTTTAAAGAAATTTGTGTGCCTGGAGAGAAGTTTCAGCAGTTAACAGGTCTCACTATTTATATTTTGTTTTCCAACACCCACTTCCAGCAGTTCACAGCTGCCTATAAATCCAGTTCAGGGGATCTGAGGCCATCTTCTGGCCTCTAGGGCAAAAGCACATGTGAAATAACAATTTTAAAATGAGAGAAAAATCAAAGTTTCTTGAGTAGTGCATGATTAAACAGTGTCTAATCTTATTAAAGTCAACAATTTTCCTTTGCTGCTAAAAGAATAGCTGTTAACATGTGTTTTGATTATGTTTATACCTGTTATGTACTTAATATACAATGTACATGTTTTCTATGATTCAAGTACATTTTCCTGGATTTTCATTAAAATACAAAAAAAATTGTTGTTGTTTTTGTTGTTGATAATGGTGTTTGTTTTATTTTAAGACAATATATCAGTAAGTAGCTAAACCTGGTCTGGAGCTTACTGTACAGTCAGTCTAATCTCCAATTTGTGGCAATTCAACTGCCTCTGACTCTCAAGTCTTTGGACTACAGGAGTCCACTTATCCCCTAAATTTCTTAGGTGTGTGTTTGATATATTTGTGTTGTATATTTCAGTTTATGTATATGTGTGCATGTTTATGTACATGTTTTGTGTATATTGGTGCATATATGTGTGAAGTCAATATAATTTACAGTTTTCTTCCTCAAGTACCACCCACTTTTCTTTTCCTTCTTTCCTTGCTTTATCTTTGACAAAGGGTTTCACTGTGACAGAGGACTTGTTAAGTAGGCTCAGTAGGCCAAGGATCTCTCTGCCTCTGGCTCCCAGGTGCTGGAATTAGAAGCATGTACCAGTATACCAAGCATTTTAAAATATGAATTCTGACTATCAGACTCAGATCTTTCATTGAGCAAGGCAAAACCAATTTACTGCCAGAGCCATCTCCCAGCCCTGTTGTTTACGGTTAGTTTTAGTACTATTGGAATCCTTTTCAGAAAGGTCTTCCCAATGGATATATCTTGAAATATTGTTTTACCTGTATTTTACCCTAGATGTTTCAGATTTACATTAAGCTAGTATTTGATCAATACTATACCCAATACAAATCCAATAGCTTGGATTGAGTTTCATTCAAGGAAAATAATACAAATGTAATTTCATTCTTCTGCAATGTGCATATACATCAACAATTGCTGAAGATGCTCCCAGTGGTAAGATTACAAACATGACCATAAAACTCTGATTATATTATTTTTGTGATTATTCCCCGACAACCTTCTTGTGTAATACATTAAAACTCAGGTTTTGGTTTTTTTATCACTGTATATCAATTACAGGACAATGCTTTAGTGTAAAACAGAGCTTTATTTAAGCATATTAAGTCACTGTTTCAATATACAAAAAAACCATTATGTCAATATCCAAAAAGATTTTACTTAAATTTGAAACTTGTATGTACCTTATATTTACTGACTTTAAGGACATATTCTCATTTAAAATTTACAGTATAAAACAAAAATCAATATCAGAGGAAGAAATGACTAGAGTGATAATGGTAAGAGAAGAGCAGGGAAAGGCTATTATTCCCCAGCCCAAATCAGCCACAGCCAGTAAGACCAAACACTGATAGGGAGACAAGCAGGGGAGGGTCACCCAGAGGTGGCTGGGGAGGTAGGTGGGAAAAGGAAGTCAAGTTCCAGGCTGGGGTGGTCAGAGAGTCTAACACAGCCTCTCAGGGACAGGGCCTGAGGAACAGGTAGCTATGGGGCTATGCATGGGCAGGCTCACTACCAGCAGAGAGCCTCAATAGGGCCACAGGGCATGATGACACAAAGGAGTTGTCTCCAGTGCTGGCTGAGAGGCTCTTTTGGCTAGAGGAGCCTGGGGGTGGTGGAGAGAATGAACACTAATGGCAGGGGCCTAAGGAGTGGGGATAGGCAAAACATTCAAATGGCTTTCAGTCAGGTGAGGCCAGGAAATGGAGTCTCTGCTGGTTAGTATTTTGTCAACATGACACAAGCTAGAGTCATTTGAGAAGGGGGAAGGTCAACTGAGAAAATGCCTCATCAGACTGGTGTGTAGGCAGGTCCGGGGGGCATTGTCTTTATGGGTGATGGGTGTGGAAGGTTCAGGCCATTGTGTGTGTGGTCCATCCCTGGGCAAGGTGGTCCTGGGGCAAAGTGAGTAAAGTGCCAGCCGGAGGAACTAGTTAGTAAGCAGCATTCCTCCATGGCTTTTGCTTCAGTTCCTGCCTCAAGGATCCCTCCTTGAGTTCGTGCCTTGGCTTCCCTCAGTGACGGACTGCCCGGGATGAACAAGCTGGACAAACCCTTTCCTCCCCAAGTTGCTTCTGTCCTGTAGTCTCATCACAGCAACAAAAATCAAACTGCATCAAGAGCCTAGCTGTCAGAAGGCTCCAGCAGAGCAGGCCCTTGCCAATGGAATGAGTGGGCGAGCAAGTTGTCTGAGATCTGGGATAAGGGAAACATGGGGTGAGTGGGAAGGGAAAATTAAAACATTTAGATTCCCGAGAGGCCCAAGCAACAAAGAGGAGAGAGAGACAGAGATGGAGAGGGAGAGGGAGAGGGAGAGGAGGGGAAGCATCCCTGCCTCGAGCCACAGAGTGGGCCAGGAGAGCATACCTTGTGTGAATGCATCATTAGTTATCTGAGCCCCCTGAACACAAATCTGATTACAGGAGAACTGGAGAACCACACTGGTCGTTGAGTACAGTTGCCTAAGATCAGCCTTGCCTCCTCTGCCTTCCCGAAGGATGAGGCAGAGACCATAGGAAAGGATAAGAGAGCTTTAATTTATCAAAGTCCAAGTGGAAAAATACACTTTGGAGTTCAAAGACAGACGAACCTGGAGAGAAGAGGGAAATAGGTACCTCAAGTCTTTACCACGAAGGCTGCGGGGGGGGGGGGCATTTATTAAAGTGGAGCATGAAATCTACATTCTGCCTAGGATGACCTGAGCCCAGCTGGTGCACTTCCTTGGGCCAAGCAAAGAAGAACTAATTAACCTCCCCCTGTAATTGTCAGGTCAACTATGAAGTCAGCCACAGGCTGCCCTGTGTGGTCCAAAGCCAGGATGCGTGTTTGAGAGAGGAGATAGCTCACCCCATTAGTTACCGAGAACTTACCTTTCAGCCTCTGTTCACTTTGGGTCAGGGAGGCACAGCTGGTAGTATTTACTCTCATCTGTTCAGTCTTCATCACTGTGTCATCTGAGGCCCCCACCACAGGCTCCCCTTCAACCCAACAGTGATAAACCTGACACTCTTCTTTTGGTTTATTTTCAACTAGGCAGTGACAGGCTGTTTGAGGAAAGATCGCTGACATGATAGCATTTGAGAGCTCAAGCTGCCTCAGGGAGACTCTGCCCCCTTCCCCCATTCCCTAAGGCCTTACCTAGCCCAGCCATCAGGCAGGAGCCCAAGTCCACCTGAGGAGAGCCCCCAGCTTTGGCTCAGGCGGCTAGGGTGGGACTGTAGCTGTATTATTTCTCTCAATGCTGTGGTCAAATACCAGTCAAGAAGCAGTTGGAAGCAAGAAAGGTTTATTGTCTTTGAGGTCTGAGCCCATCTCTGCAGGGAAGGCATGGAGGCAGTGCTGGGAGGGGCCTGCTTCCCAGCCAGGGAGCAGAGAGAGGATGGGAAGTTGGCCTGGGCTATGGAAGCACAGTCCAGGCCCCACTGACTCCCTTCTCCCAGCAATGTCCCACCACTGAAAGGGTCTAGGACTTCCCCGAAGGGTGCCACCAGCTGGGGAAAAAGCATTACAACACATGAGCCTACCCATCCTAACCACAGCATGCTGCTCCTGCCCCCATAGTGTCATGGCCACTTCATAAAGCCAACAACACCCACTCCAGCCCCACAGGTGCCCATGGTCTTCAACAGCTCCAACAGTGTTCGAGAGTCCAAAGTCTCTCCCGAGACTCAAGGCCTTCTGTTAGCTGCGGGCCCCTGGAAAATAAAGTACAGGTTATATATACTTATATACTTCCAACACACCATGGCACAGAGTAACACGGGGACCCAGCACCGAAAGACCAGACCAAAGCAAGACTGAAACCCAGCGTGGGAAGCACCAAGTCCTGCAGCCTTTTGTCCCTTATCAGAGGCTCCTGAGAGAAGCCTCCTGGTTCCAAAGGTCTTGCATAGCCGCATCCCTCCATCTCTGCCACCTGGGGCACCGTGGCTCCTCTCTTAGGATGGGCCATTCTGCACCTCTGTACTCACAGCTTGTCTCGGGCATGGCCCATGCTCTTGGCACCACCACCCCCCATCCTGGGGTCTCTATTACAAATTAGGCTTGGTCTCCACAGCTTGGCAACAGCAGCCTGGTGCCTCCTTGCAGGGAATATGATTGTGCCCTCCTGTGCCTAGTCTCAGAGGATTCATGGGGCCTTGACCCAAAGTTCCAGTATCCCCCAAACTTGCAATTTGCATGCTTGGAAGGCCAACAACAGGTGGAAGATTCTGCCACATCTGTCTGTCAGCTGGCCATGTCACGATGGTCCCCTGAGACCAAAGCAGTAGTGATGTCTTGGCGGTGCACTCAGAAAGCCAGTGGCTTTCCACGGTGGTCTCTTTGAGTATGAGACCCCACTCACTGGGGTTCTCAATCTGTGCCTCTCCTCACCCACGCATTTGCACTTTGGTAAGTTGCAGCCCTCAGTGGGCAGAGCCTTGCCCTCTGGGCTCCTTTTTCTACTGGGCCAGTATACACCTCAAGGCTTGCCTACCTTGGGACTAATTGCTCTAAACAAGGACAGCTGTGCATTGTCTCTAACTTTGAACTCTCTTTCTCCTTGAGGATCTACACATTTTCTGCAGACCCTTGTGAGAGCACTGAGCAGTAACCACGACACAGCCTGAATGCTATCCTGATCTCTAAACTTCTGCCAACAAACTAGTGAGCCCACGACTTTTGAATTCTGCCACACCCAAGTTCTCAGGACACAGGCAAACCGCAGCTGGGACTTTGCCAGAATTTCACACAGATGGCCTGCAGCCCGGTTCCTAAAAGAGTCTTTTTTCCCCTCTGAAACTTCACAAGCTGGGTCTCCACTGTCTGGATTTCTCTAGGCATCCTGGTCTTCCAAACTCCCAACGGAATCTCCATGAAGCTCTAATATTAGTATTCTGGGCCTTTTCCAGGCCAGAGCTCCAAACACTCCCATATTCCTCCCCCACAACTGTCCTGAAGCCTGCATAGGTTTATTAAAGCCATAACACCCACCACCACCACCACCACCACCAAGAACATTAACAACCAACCATCACCATCAACAACAACCAACCACCACTGCCAACAACAACAACCAACCAGCAACAACCACAAAAATACCAACAACCAACCACCACCAGCACCACCGTCTCCTCATTGCGCCTTAGTTACTCTTCTCATTGCTAGGAACTAATATCCAATCAGAAAGGAGAAAGGAGAAAGGAGAAAGGGTAGGTTTTGGCTTCCATTTCCAAAGGAGACAGCCTACCTTGGTGGAGAAGGAATGGTTGCAGGGACATGAGCAGGCACAGGAGCAGGCACAGGAGTAAGAGGCTGGCTGGTGGCATTGCCTGTGTAGTCAGGAAGCAGCAGAGCAAGAACAGGAAGTGGGGCCTGCTGCAAAGCCTCATGACCCATCCCAGTGAGTCACTTCCTCCAGTCAGGCTCTACCTCCTGAAGGTTCCAAGAAGGACCTTTCAAAAGAGTGCCAGCAGCTGGTGAGCAAGAGTTCAAACACAAGAGTCTCTGGAGGCCATTTCACCTTCAAAGGACAACAGTAGTCAGGGGGCAGGTGGGCTCAAGGATCAGGAAAGTGCCAGGGTTCTAGTCTAGAGCTCCTGCTGTGGCCAAATGTCTGCAGCTTCCCAGGAAAAGCCTGGCTGCTTGAGGCCTCACCCTGCCAGCAAGGTGGCCACAGTCAGTCCTTTTAAAAGCCGGCAAGCTGCGTTCTATCTCTACAACTCTAGCAAATCTCTGTTGTGTTCTGGTCAGTCCAGTGGCTCTGAAAGTGGTCTTTTCTCTAGTGGTGGCAGCTGTGTGCCGTGAGCCTGGCTGGGTCCACTAGATGGTGATCCTGGAGAAGGAGACCCACAGGTAGTTGCTCTGGCCTAGGAGGTGACCATGGAGGTCAACCAGAGCCTGTATGGCCTCCTCTACGGAGCCCATGCGGATCAGCGCCATCTTGCGGTCCTTCGGGAAGAATCTGAAGGCCTTGACAGCACCCCCACTGCTGGAGAAGAGCTTCTTGAGGTCTTCCTCTGATACCGAGGAGGGTAGGTTGGAGAGGTGCAGGGTGGCAGAGGGCGGAAAGATGTTCTGGAAGTTCTTGGATCCGGGCTTCTTGAAGCGGTGCATTGGAGAGTTGACATAGTCCTTGGTGAGGCCCTCCAGGCCCCCCCAGGACAGCTTCACGCTCTGGTGCTTAGAAGGCATAATGCAGAGAGGCTTGCCATGCAGCTTGTGTCCATTCAGGTGCCTCAAGGCCAGCTCAGCCTGGCTCCTGTCCGCCATCTGCACCAGTGCGTTATCCTTCTTATTGAACAGAATCTTCACGCGCAGCACGTCGCCATAGGCACCAAACAGAACAAAGAGGTTCTGGGGTGTGACTTTCTCAGGGTTGAGGTTGGCAACCAGGAGGACAGATGTCCCCACACCTGCCAAGTCCGAGCTGACTGCGACTGCTGAGCTCTCTACCCCACCAGCTGCTGCTCCCGCTGCAGCCGCCACTTCTGATAGGGGCTTGGAGACCAGGGCCCTGTGCACTTCTGGGATGGAGAAGCCAGCAGCCTGAGGAACTGCAAAGGTGCAGGGTAAGCCGGTGCCTGCATATGGAGTGGCAGCTGAGATCAAGACCGGTGCACTGAAGGCTGTGGTCAGGCTCTGGGCTGGCACGGGCAGGCTGTCACCCGAGGGCAGGTCTGGGCGCGTGTAGTCACGGCTCTTGTTGTTGTTGTACTTGACTTTGAGCTCGGTGAGCCTGGAGAAGGCAATGCGCAGTGTGCAGCAGGCGTCGTAAATGTTCTGTCCATCCAAGAACAGCTTGGCGAGCTGGGCGCTCTCCAGGTGAGAGTACTGTAACAGCACCTGGAACCGGTTGTTCTTGATGTACGTGATGATTTTCAGAACGGTGCCAAACTTGGAGAAGATCTGGTGCAGTACTTCCAAGGTCACGAGGTAGAAGTAGTTCTCCACGACAATCCTGAGCACAGGGCTGTGCCTGGACACCTCTGTTCCAGTGTCCGCAGCAGCCGCAAGGGCGGTGGAGGCAGCCAGGGCCACATTTTTTTCTGCCTTCTCTGAGCTCTCAGCTGGGAGGCCTGCCTGGGCACCCACCTGGCTGGAGGCGCCCACCTGGCTGGAGGCGCCCACCTGACTGGAGGCGCCCACCTGGCTGGAGGCCCACAACTGGCTGGGGTCGCCCACTTGGCTGGAGGCGCCCACCTGGCTGGAGGCGCCCACCTGGCTGGAGGCCCACAACTGGCTGGAGGTGCCCAGTTGGCTGGAGGCCCACACCTGGCTGGGGTCGCCCACTTGGCTGGAGGCGCCCACCTGACTGGAGGCGCCCACCTGGCTGGAGGCCCACAACTGGCTGGGGTCGCCCACTTGGCTGGAGGCCCACACCTGGCTGGGGTCGCCCACCTGGCTGGAGGCCCACAACGAGCTGAGGGCGCCCACTTCGCTGGAGGGGCCCACCTGGCTGGAGGCACCCACCTTGCTGGGTGCTCCCACCTGACTGGCCATGCCCGCCTGGCTCGAGGCGCCCACCTGGCTGCGGGCACCCACATGGCTGTGGGAGCTGCCTACCTTGAGCTCTTTGTAGTGGGAGAACTGGACGTGTACCGGCTGCCCACGCAGTACAGGAGCCACCCAGGTGTAGTAGTTGACCATGGTGTTGGCGGCCTCTTCTGTGTTCATCTCCATTAAGGCCTGGCTCCTTCCCCTCAGAAACATCATGTTGGAGACCCTGCCGAATGGCAGCGCGAGACACATCACCTCCCTGTCGGTGACTCTGTTTGGCAGCTTGCGGATGTGGATCACCCTGGAGGGGCCCCAGGTGCTCCCATCTCCTTTGAACCTCTTGTTTTCATTTCCTTCGGGTGCAGGGGGCGAGTTGCTGCTCATGTCAGCGGGCAGAATGGTTCTCGACACAGGCAGAGAGAAGAGCTCCTCTGACCACAGCCCTCTGCCAACTGCTCTGCCTAAGGCACACAGAGCCCAATTGCAGGAGATGGAGTGGAGGGGAGTGAGTGGCCCAGCCCTCCTTGGTTGATACAATGTTGGCTTGGTTAGAATGAAGTGTCCCCAGTGCTGAACAATGAGACACTCCCCTAGTTGTTCTGGAGACTCTCTGTCTCTCTCTGTCTCCTTCTCTTCCCTCTCTCTCCCCCTCCCCCTCCTCTCTCTCTGTGTTGGGGGGTGTTCTTGATCTTTGTGTCTTTTCTGTCTCTGTTCTCTGTCTCTCTCTCTTTCTCTCTCTGTCTCTGTGTCTGTTGTCTCTCTGTGTGGGGGTGTTTTTTGTCTTTATCTGTGTCTTTTCTCTGTCTCTGTTCTCTCTCTCTCTCTCTGTGTCTCTCTCTCTCTCTGTCTCTGTGTGTGTGTGTGTGTGTGTGTGTGTGTGTGTGTGTGTGTGTGTGTTCCTTATACACGCTGCCTGGAACGAGGGAATAAATACTTAGAGTTTCTCACATCATGTGTGTGTTAGCGTATGCATTCAGATCTGGAGCTGCACACGTTTTCTTGAAAATCTCTGTGCCACAGTCTATATGCCCTGGCATCCTGAGTTTCAAGCCCAGAGGACTGTAGTAGGTACCTGGAAATTACCTTACATTGCTCTTTCAAAGTAAATCCCAGGCTTAGTCTTGGACTGCCATTGGCCTTTTCTGGTGGGCATCTTGTGTAGAAAGCAACATGCTTTTTAGCTGCAGTTTTCAGTGTCTCAGCCAAAGAGATAAAGATGCTAAATTACAATGTTTTTAAAGTAGTGGCCATGAACAATCTTCTCAGAGAGGCTATTGTGCAGAGGGCAGCATGGAGGAGATGCCAACCCCTCAGTGTGTACTTAATTTCCCAGCTCAAAGTCTTGAGTAGTAGGGAAACACAGGATTTGGGAAAGGAGTCACGAACATCCAGGGGACCCTTGTGCTGTGCATTTATTTGACTGGATCGCTTTTAAACCAAGTGTTAAGTTTCAGGAAGGATCCTGTGCATTATCAATTTCCTGAAAGTGGGAAAGAATTTTCATTCTGCTGCTAAGCACAACTCTTTGTCCTGCAATTAACTTGAGTTTTGTGAGCCGTTTTCTGTATGTAGCATATGAATGAGGGCTCAGTTCTGATAATGACTACAATTCCGTCATGTTAGAGTTGCTGAGGGGTAGAAGTATTTATTCCCTGCTAATACATCCTGGCTGGAAAATACTCACGAGTCACGGGCCTCACAAAGCACACTTCCCCAAGCTAGTATCTTCTTTAGAAAGAAAATCAAGATGGTGTTCCTGCTGTCTTTCCAAATGCCCACTGCAGAGGATGCAGTCTGCTACTCCAGCAATAAAAGGAAAGAGACTACAAGAGAGAGTGGAGACACTAGTGCACAGTCAAAGCACTCTATAAAGGGAGCTCCTCCTTCTGGGCTGCCATTTGTCTGTTCTGGAGCATTCCTCTCAGAGACTGAGACAGACTAGCTTTGCAGAAGCAGCTGTTACCTGGTAGAGAGAGGGTGACAGTCTTCCTGGAAAGCCATGTGCCACTCATACTGGAGAAATCTCTTCCATGGAATGTGCTTGCATGAGTGATGAAGCCTACAGGAGGAGCCTGACCCTTCTGGGTGAAGACTGGTGTATGGACCTCTGGAATCCTGAGAAACTGAACAGGGAGCTCAATTAACTTGTGTGCTGTGGGCCTTTTCTTCTTCCAGCAGGTGAATGAGTGTACAGTTCGGAATCATAAGTACAATTGCAACATGTCAGGGTTGCTGAGATATGAGGGTGTTGATCTCTGAGGTTGTTGGAATTTAGAGAGAGGTGTTTATTCACTGCTAATACATTCTGTCTGAACAACACCCACTGCTCCCTGTCCTCCCCTAAAACATACTTTCTCAAACCTGTACATATTTCCTTGAGAAAAAACAAGATGGAGCAGAATCCTGTGTCTTTCAAAATTTAAATACAAGCAAACAATCAACAAACACACAAACACAAATGTATGGTGACCTAAATACTGATGTGGTGACAATCCTGAGAAAATGACCAGATATAGAGTAATACAGGTTTGAACAGTGCCAGTCATAGTCTCTATAATGGTCATGGTGGTGAATGCATGAATGACTTTGCTGTGTATACTTCCAAGCATGTTGTCTCTTTGTAAAATACAAATTAGTTTTGCTTTCTTGTTTGTGCACTGCCGTCCTTATGCCTTACTTCAATAAAATAAATGGTAGGGAAAATGCAAAAGTTGTGTTAAATGCAAGGAGACTCTTCAGACCCTAGGTAAATCATTGCCAGTCTAAAGCCTATAATTCTGTGAAAACCAACTATTTCTATCTCTCTCTCCCTCTCTTTTTTCTCAAATGAGCTGAGCCAGTGGTTGGAATTTTCCTTCTGGCAGGATTACTTACGTTTCATTGCAGAGAGTGCTTTATTACATGAAGAATTCCTTCATCAGACCATGCTCTATTTCTATGTGCCGCATGTTATATCATTTGGCCATAAGTGTTTCAGAGATTGTAGATACTGATACTAAAGGGTTTCAACACATTTAAATATCTATAAAAACTCAATGATTAAGAATAGAATTCAATGAATTAGATGCGGTTGCATCCTGCATCCCCCTTCTGTTCCATTTTAGACTCTCTCCTGGATCTCTGAGATCAGTACTTTCACCTTTTTATTTTTTTCCTTTCTGAACTGAGCATGATCTGTGAAACCTACATGGACATTCTCATTTGGCTTCTATTGCTCTCAGAGACAAGAAATCACCAGCGCTGTCCTTACAACAAGAACATGGTGAAGAAACTGAGTCACTGTATATTTTGGAACACAGCAGTGAGTGGAGGTCCAAGTTGTGCTGGATCCCTGGAATCTTAAACAACTATTGTATCCAGCCTGTCATTGTTAAGGTTTCCATCCTGGAGCAGAGGTCTCGCACTCCTAACTGATGGGAAGGCTGGAGTGGGAAACAGGATGGTTGGCTTACTGATGGGATGTAGACAGACTGCCCTGGGAGTGAGGACACTCCCAGGCTTGCAAGCTCAGAGGTCATACACGTGCTCAAGAGCTGTTTATTCACAGGGCATAGCCTCCCCCTCATGACATCTTGGTTTCCTGGCCAATAGAAAGGAATGCTTGATGTCAAATGCCCTCACAGTCTTCTGAATGAAGATTTACTCTCCAGGGGAAACGTTTTGTCATAGCCTAATCCTAGGCAGAAAATGGGTATTCTTCCCACCTCAGTCATCTATAGCCACTCTGCCTCATCTAATGAACACAGAGTCAGGAGAAGTCACACCTCAAGGAAATACTGTGAGAAAATCATAGCCAGGGAGAGGAAAGGGAGCATGAGCTGAAGGTAACATCATCAGAGAAACACCTTTGAAGATCATAGCCCAGGGCTACAGTCTCTCTCTCCTACTGAGAGACATTCAATCATGTTACCTAGACACGTCTCTGCCCTCCACCACCATAGAGCCCATCAGATTGTCAATGAAGTTTAATCACTACAGCATTCCATTTCCCTCTTCCTTGGGTCTTCCCCTCCTCCCCCTGGTCCCTTCCTAGGTACCTATGCTGGCAAGTTTTATGTCAACTTGACACAAGCTAGAGTTATCTGAGGAGGGAAACTCAATTCAGAGAATGTCTTCCTAAGATCTAGTTTTAAGACATTTTCTTAATTAGTGATTGATGGGGGAGGACCCAGCCCATTGTAGATGGTTCCATCCCTGGGCTGGTGGTCCTGGGTTCTCTAGGAAAGCAGGCTGAGCAAGCCACGAGGAGCAAGCCAGTAAGTAGCACCCCTCCATGGCCTCTGCATCAGCTCCTGCCTCCAGGTTCCAGCCCTGTTTGAGTTCCTGTCCTGACTTCCTTCAATGATGAACATTTCTGTGGAAGCATAGCTGAATAAACCCTTTCCTCGTAAGTTGCTTTGGTCATGGTGTTTCACTGCAGCAACAGTAACTCTAAGAGTACCTAGCTTCTGTGGTTATTAGATTGAGGTGCACATATCTAAAGCTTAAAATGCACATCCACATATAAGAGAAAACATGCAACATTTGTATTTTGGGGTCTGGGTTACCTTCCTTAGGATGACTGTTTCTAGCTGCATCCATTTGCTGGCAAATTTCATAGTTTTATTAATCTTAATAGCTGAATAATATTCAATGTATAAATGTACCACATTTTATTATCCATTCATCAATTGATGAACAACTAGACTATTTCAAATTTCTGAATATTATGGATATTATTGTGGATAATATGAATAATAATATGCATATTATGGATACTATGGGGTCATGGAGAGGTTCTGCTTACTGGCTTGTTCCTCATGGCTTGCTCAGCCTGCTTTCTTATAGAACCCAGGACCACCAGCCCAGGGATGGCACCACCTGCAATGGGCTGGGCCCTTCAATATATCTGGATATTTTGAATAGAGCAGAAATGAACATGGATGACTACATATCTCTATAGTAAGTTCTTTGGGTATATATATATACCCAAGAGTGGGATAGCTGGGTCTTGTGATAGATCAACTCTTAGCTTTTTGAGGAACCTCCACATTGATTTCCATAGTGGCTGTACCAGTTTTTACTCTCACCAGCCATGAATAAGTATAACTTTTCCCCTGCATTCTCGACAATATATGCTGCCATTTATTTTATTGACCTTGGCCATTCATCTATTTGCAATTGATACCAGCTGGGAAAGGGAAAATCAGTTTTCTACAGTGGTGTGTCACTGAGTATTCAACCACACTCCAGAGCAGGCCCTTTGTGTGTGTGTGTGTGTGTGTGTGTGTGTGTGTTTGTGTGTACAAGCACGCACATGCACACACATTTTCTGGTTTGTTTTATTATTCTATATTTTACTTTTTTGTTTTTGTTTTCTGCGTTATTTTAAAGACAGATGGAGGAGGGGAGTGAGAGAACATGAGTTTGAGTTGGTGGTAAGGAGGTGGGAAGGATCTGGGAGGAGCTGAGAGAGGAGAAAAACATGATAAAAATATATTGTATGAAAAAATTTTTAAAAAGGATTAGTCACCACAAGAACTGAGGAATGTCTGTAAGAGGCTCACAGACTGAGGACAACCAAGGACAAGATTGATTATTGAGCTTAAAGGTGTATTTGAGGTCAAAAGAAACTTCCCAAACTGAAACACTGACAGATAAAAGGGGAGGGGGATAAAACTGAATATCATAACCATGTGATCATGGCAAAAAATGGGGTTAGAGATGTGGCTCAATGGTAAATCACGGTTATGTGTATGAGGGCGTGGATTCTATCCCTAAAGTTAGATACCTACAAAATAAATCTTCCAAATATTTGCCATATCCACAAGTATACCAGAAACAAAAAGAAAAAAAAGAGTTGGGTGTGGTGTAGTTCAAAAATTCGGGAGATAGAAGCAAGACTGATTGGGCGTTCTAGGTCTTCCTCAGCTACATGGTGAGTTTGAGGCCTGAGACCCTGTCTCAGGAACTAAAAAGATGAGTAGTAGAGCGGAAACAATGTCAGAAGCCAAAAGACCTCAGGACTGTCAAACTAATGATACAAAGACTTAGAAATCTCAGCCAAGTATAAACAGCATATATACCACATACACACACAGATATGCACATACGAATACACACCCCACATACATTTTGGCATGTTGTATTCAAACTGTAAAAAATTACATGCAAAAGTAAGATATTAAAATTATAACCAATAGATTAAATTCTTTGTATCTACAAAAGTACATAGAATTAAATTACAACAAATTTCTCTCAGGAATCCATGCAGAGAAACAGAGTGGAATGAACTGTTCCAAATGTTCATTGAGAAAGGAACTATAACCTCACCTGCCTATAATAAGACAGCCAGGAAATCTGTCACTGAGGAGTAAATGAAAGATTTAAAAACAAACAAACAAAAAAAAATTTTCTCAGAAAACCTGCCCTGGAAGAACTCTTAAAAGACAGAAGAAAAATAATGTAAATCCGAAAGATCAATTTTAATGATGTCACTCGAGGAACAGACTGAGGTAAATGCCATCTTTTATATTTTATTTTGTTTTGTATTCTAAAAGATGAATGATTGAACAATGTATAGTGTGGTTGTAGCTTGTGAATTTAGTGAAATGGATGTCAGGACCATACAGAGTAGTTAGGAACACTATGCTATTAGGTACCATTCCTACAAATTAAGTGATTCACTGTTACTTGATAGTGGACTTAAGTAGGTAAATATGTATGTTGGAAAGTGTCTTAGTTACTATTCTATTGCTGTGAAGAAATACCATGACCAAGACTGTTTATAAGAGAAAACATTTAATTTGGAATTTGCTTACAGTTTCAGAGGGATAGTCCAGTATCATCATGGTGGGGACTATGGTGACATGCAGGAAGGCGTGGAGAAGTAGCTGAGACCCTTACATCCTATTCTGGAGGGAGGGAGAGAGAGAACGAGAGAGAGAGAGAGAGAGAGACTGTACCCTGTTGGGCAAGTTTATTTGAGCGAGAGAGAGAGACTATACCCTGTTGGGGAAGTTATGTTTATGTTTCTAGTTATGTTTATGTTACTTTATAATAATTGTTTTGTACATTGTTGAGAGAAGGGTTGCTTAAGCCTTGGCAATTTATATTATCTGCAGGTGTTAGCTTTATGTAAATCTGTGATTAAGATGGTTGTTTTCTCATGTCCCGCACCTTCTCATGGCTTTCTGGCAGAGCCATTGCGGAAGAACAGAGTTGCTGTAGAGAAATTCTTATAGTCTCACTCCCACAGTCTCAGGCAACAAGGGGAGAACACTTCCCTTAGGCCTTGAGTTCCCCCACTGTAAAGGTGACATAGCTCAGATGCTAATAGATTGTGGGGTGAGACTAAGCTACAGGTTTCCTTCATTATACAAATAGGCCTTTGGATGACAGGGCAGAGTTTTTGTATCAGTGGAACACCTGAGATCAGACAGTGTCCACAATGGCACTTTCCATGGCAGATGGTTCCCTGTGCTAATGTCTGACAGGGTTTGCACCTGTGGAAAGTGTCTTCTTGTCTTTTTGCTGAGCTCAAGCAGTAGATATCAGCTACAGGCCCTGGTGTGGGCTTTTAAACCTCAGAGCCAACTCCCAGTGACACACTTCTTCCAACAAAACTACACATCTTCAAACAAAGCCATGCATCCTAATCCTTCTCAAACAGTTCCACTAACTAGGGACCAAGCATTTAAACATATAAGTCTATGGGGGACCATTCTCATTTAAACTTCCACAAAAAGTCGAGGAAAATTACCAAAAAGGCTATTTTAAAATAGTACAACTAATATTTTAAGAGTAACACCAATGGAATCACATACAATGCTTAATGAAAATCAGTAGATCCTGGGCTAGAGAGATGGTCAGTAGTTAAGAGCACTTGTTGTTGCAGAAGACTTGAACATAGTGGTTCACAACTGTCCATAATTCCAATTCCAGAACATTAACGAGACACAGACATACATGAGAGCAAAACGCTCATATACAAAATCAAATAAATAAATCTATAAACAAAATAAAAAATAAAACCCATGGGTCAAATTTGGAGGAATCAGAAACAAAGAAAAAAAATGGGTGAGAAGAAAACATTTGCCAGTGACTATGACTCACATGGATCAGATTATAACAATACTCACTTTCAATGGTTATGGTATAGGTACTCCCAACAGAGCACCAACATTCAGGGTGGATTATGAAAAACAGTGATACTTAGTATGTAAGGAATTTATATTCAATACAATGACTGTTTTGTTATTTTTTTTTTAAAAAAGGATGAAGAAAAACTCACTCCAAGGTGCAGTAGATGCTTTAATTTCAAATAAAGCAGATATCAGACCACGAAATGGCCGGTAGGAAAGATAAGCATGACAAAGTAGCAAAGGGTTCAATCCTCCAAAAGGACATTATATACCTAAACATGTGTGTCCCAATGACAGTGTTAAAACATGTGAGACAAATCTTGGAGAGCGGCATGGAGAAGTTCACAGTGGCAAATGAGAGATCTCAACTCTCCTCTGCCAGTTATTGGTAAGTCAAGAAAGCAGATAACCAGAAATAAAGTATACAATCTGAAGATCTTCAGCAGTCATCTTGATCCGCTTGACATTTATAGAATACATCATACCCAAACATACCAAGTCTCTCAAGACAACAGGAAACAATTGCAAAGAGAGTTCATTTTTGGACATAAAGCAAATTAACAAATAGAATAGAAGCCATGCAAAAGAAATTTCAAACTAGTTTTATGCTACTGTTAAGAATATTGGGGATATGGAGATGGAATACAGATTGGTGAAAAAACTCCAACTGTCTATACATGGATGTGAAATCTTCATTGAAAGTTATTAGGAACTTATAAGAAACTTTAGAGATAAAAGAAGTGTGTAAGGATGAAGACAAAAGCTGAACTTATTGTGCACTATGTGATGGTGAACTAATTTTTTGCCCATAAGGAGGCATTTTAACAAAATGACACCTTTGACTCTTTCACAGGAATGGAGAAACTAAAAGCATGATAAATGAGGAGGAATTTCCTGAATAGGCAGTGGTGTGGATAATAAAATATCAGGGGCAAAATTCTCCATGAGGCAATGCAATGATTTCCGAGAGATGAGCTTTAATTCATATTAAACTTCTTATAGATATTCAGGATAACTTTCAATAAAAGTTGTAGTACCATGTCCATGTATTAAAATACACATACACGCTTCTTAGTTCTTTCCACTTAGGAAGAGTGGTGAGCACTACACCCAGGTAAGAATAATCACAGGTAATTCACAGTGATTGGTTATTAATACCACCTTACAATAAAATAGAGCTGTAATGGTGAACTGGCTGGTTCAAGGAACTAGAATATATGCAAGAAGAGACTAGAACACAAGGAAGGGGAAAATGTGAAAGATGAATGGACAGGCACAGGATTTCACAAAGTGCAAACCCAATTCACAGGAGCATATCAACATGCACTGAGACCTGACCGAAAGGGCTACCACCTGCCATGCATGTCAGTGTATGCCTGTAACCGCAGCACCTGTGAGACTGAGGCAAGGATATCATGATGTTCAGGCCAGCTTCAAACTTTAATAAGTTAAAAAAATGAATGAAACAATTAAAAATGAAAGGTCTACCACTGGCAGGCACAGCATCTGTGAGGCTGAGGCAAGGTCACGATGTTCAGGTCAGTCTCAAAATAAAATAACACAAACTAAATGAAACAATTAAAAAAGAAATGGCTATTATTGGCTATACTTTACAATTTTGACCAAAAGGAAAGGGGATAAATGGTAAAATATCAGATAATGAGCTAAAATATAACCTAAGTATCATAATAATATTAACATATAAAGAAATAGCTTAATAAACAAATCAATAGAAGAACAAAGGTCAGTCTTCACTAGTGAAGAATTCAAAGAATCTATGTGTCTACAGATGCAAAGCTGGTATGAAGCAAAGAGCAGATAGAAAACTAGACTACTGAATTTCACATTCACTAGTGACTGGAAAAATTGTAGTTTGATCGCACTTCTACTACACTAATCCTGACCCTTTCCCCTTTCCCCTTTCTCACGAACCTGAATGTGAAATTCAGTAGTCTGATTTGAGTTTGGGAATAGATTACAAAAGGACACGCATTAAATTTAGTGGTGACTGATGTTCATTACTCATTTTGGTATTAATTTTTTCACAAATGCAAACGTAAGAATTTAAGAAATTTGAGGGGGGGACACTAATGTGAGAATCCATTATACCTCAAATATTTATTTATTTACATTTATTTATTTATTTTGGTTTCTCAAGACAGGGTTTCTCTGTGTAGTCCTGTCTTTTCTCGAACCAGCTTTGTAGACCAGACTGGCCTCAAACTCAGAGATTCACCTGCCTATGCTTCCTGAGTGCTGGGATCAAAGGTGTGTGCCACCATGTCGGGCTACCTCAAAAATTTTTATGGTTATTAAGAGTTTAAATGCAAATGACAAGCTTATCAATGATATAATATGCCGAGCTGTGAACTATGAATATTATATAAAGACATATTTAAAAACTGAATGGGTTTATTCATTAAAACTTAAGAGCTGGCAAAAATTTACATGAAAAAATATAAAAAGAAACTGAAGAATTAAATATTGTCTATCGTTTATAGCTCAAAGAAACTTAAAAATTATGCTTTATTAAGTAAACATCCAAAAACTTTAGCTGGACCTTATCTAATATTAGAGAATACCTGTAGATTTTATTGGCTGTATTTAGTTTTCTATCCTACTAACTGAACAATCTCTCTGTGATGGTTTCTTTGCTTACACATATCATCAGAAAGTATAGTATAGTATGTGGAAACTTTGCCTCAGAGCTCACTGCCTACTGGAAGTGGTGTGATATAACCCAAGAAATGACAATAAATTGTCATATATGTTTTTAGGATCACCTTGAAACTGGATACTCAAGGAGTTAGATATAAGCATGGGGAACTGTAGCTGTAGCCTATCTGTGGTGTCTCCTGTGGTTAAGCATGCTTGAAGCAATAATTAGGTTTTTCTTGCTGTGTAAGAAACTAAGGCGTCAGGAACTTCCTCAGTGGCTACACATGCATACCAATGAAGGGTCTGCATCCTTAAAAGACCTTGACTTCGTGATGATAACATTTGTGTTGTAGTTCTAATTTCTCCTTGAGGGTCTTACAAGAATATCATGGAAAGAAATACCCTTAGACGGAGAACCTGCTCATCAAAATTTGGAAAGGTCACCTTACCTCCATGAATATGCCTCCAGCCTCATAAATATTCATAAAAGTAATTTAAAACTTACAGTCCAAGGGTCTCCTTCTGTACTCACTTTGGATCAGTCTACTCCAGTCTTTCTCTGGAGTATGCTTTGCTTTTCTGAATAATCTTCTGCTTAAACTGTCTGTCTTTCAGCTGAAATTTTTCCTTCCAGGAGTTAAGAACCAAGAAGAGGGTCAGGCATGGTGGCCGATGCTTTTTTGGGAAGCCAAGGTAGATGGATCTCTATGAGTTTGAGAACAGTTAGGGCTACATAGAGAGACCCTGTCTCAAAACACAAAGAATCAAGAAGAAAACTTTGAATCAGTAACAGGGAGAGGATTCTACAGCTTCCTGGAGGTGGTGACTGGCATGTATCCAAAGAATTAGTTATTTGGATGGAGAAGAACAAGAGATCTCTGAAATACAGAAACATAAAGAGAGTACATGATTACTGGAAATCAGAGAATATATAGGGGGGAAGATTTTTGCTCAGGCCTTACCATCAGATAAAGTATGTATTTATGTGGCTGGCTCTTTCTACCAACTCTAATACTACTGGGGAAACTGGGGTTCCCTTTTAGGGTTCTTATTATCATTAATAACAGAATTTAGAAATGATTTAAAATGAAGCTCTAGGGAAATTTAGTTAGAATTTATGAGAAAAACTCAGTACAGTTTAGGTGAAAATCCTGTCAGCTGTCAGAAGGAGAAATGGAGAAAAGTTCATGTCTCTTAAGTTAGACACGGAATAGAAATAGATAGCTTATTAAGGAAAAGAAAAGCCCTCCCCAAAATGGAAGAAGGCTAGTGAGCTGAGGAAAGAGCCCCCAACTAAAGCATCTGGGTATGTAGTATAGTTGTTTTTTTTAAATAGTCCCCTTGCCCTCCTTGATTATATTTGAGGACTTTGTTCCTTGGGTGGTGCCAGAGAAAGAAGGGTTTCTGGTCTCCCTCTACAAACTAACTCTTTCAGTTCCTTCTCTCCCATAACATTAAGAATGATGAGCAATTAATTAATCTAATTCATATTTGAATACACATGTGCTTCATAAGCGGTAACTGAATGAGCAAATGCCATGCTGTAAAACCATTCAATATTTATTTAAACAATGTATACGTCTCAGGTTAACAGGAATCCCCTTTATTTCTAAAAAAAAATAATATATATCTCTGCAGAAACAATTAATTAAGTACATAGATACTTAAGCTCTCTATGCTTTGTGCTTGTTGCTGAAAATGTGATTTCTCAGTTTCCTGCTCCAGCCTCTTCCTTCCATGCCACCTCTGCTTAAATAAACTTCCTTAAGTTCCTGTTAGCTATGGTGTTTTATCACAGCAACAGAAAAGTAACTAATACCTCAAGACAATTTCTTTATATCTTTAATAGTTTTCTTTATCAGTAAATGTCCTGTATAGTTATTTTTTAAAGTTTTTTTTTCAAAATAATTTATTTAGTAAGTAGGGGTGAAGCTTTAATCGGTCACCAGCTTCATTTCTCCATGTTTGATGGCATAAGTAAGTGGTGTTTTCAGCAACTATCAGATTGTAGACAGCAACCAATAGCCTTGGCAATAGTAACATGTGATGTGTAAGGGGTTCTACAGGATCTCTTGGCAAACAACTCAACAAGACGTATGTAACCCATTCCTGGCACTAGAGAGTTTACTTGGTGGCATAAGATGTCTAGTTGGGACATTGTCTTCCTCATTATATGGTGACTCCATTTAAATTTCTTTCATATATGTATGGATTTTAGGAAGATTCTACAGTAGTGGGTTTCCATTTAGTTTTTCAAAAGGCCTTTAGTGTTAGTTGACCATCTCCATATTTCCTCCTTTATCCTGTTCTTCCATCCCCTCTCCATTTAATCCTCCTATTCTAGATTCTCCTTTGTCTCTCCATAACATTATAGTCTATTCCCCTTTCTTAGGAAATTCTCTCCTACTCCTGGTCCTTTACAAGGTATCTAGCTTCTGTGATTATTCATATTGTAGTATATATATGTGTGTGTGTGTGTGTGCGTGTGTGCGTGTGTGTGTGTGTGTGTGTGCTTAAAAGTTAAGATCCACATATACGAGAAAATATGCAATGTTTGACTTTTGGAGTCTGGGTTATGTCACTCAGAATGATTGTTTCTGGCTCCATCCATTCACCTGAGTTTTATTATTTCTAATGGCTGAATAATACTCCATTGTGTAAATGTATGACATTTTCAATGTCTATTCATCAGTTGATGGACATCTAGGCTATTTCCAATTTTTGGCTATTGTGAACACAACAGAAATGAACATAGCTGAGCAAATATCTCTGTAGTAAGATACAGAGTCCTTTGGTTATATGCTCAGGTTGAATCTTGAGGTAAATTAATATTCAGCTCTTTGAGGAACCTCCACACTGATTTCCATAGTAGGTGTACCAGTTTTCACTCCCACCAGAAATGAATAAGTGTTACCCTTTCCCTGCATTTTTGTCAGCATGTGTTGTCAGTTATATGCTACTAGATGAGAAAAGTAATCATCAATATAACCCAGCTACAAATCTTGCAACCTACTATAGCCAACTGCCTATAAGATAAACTGGTATAATAGTGACATAAATATTATAGAATAATCAATCTTTTTTTAAATTAGATTAATGCCCACCTCATGAGATGGAACCCATATCAGACACTGCTAAATTGGCCAAGAACATGTGACAAGACAGTCATAGACAAAAGGGAAAATCTACTATGATAATTCTGTTAAAGAAATATAGCAATAAAATTACTCCTAATGACATATTGTTATACCCATAAATCAGTGTGTCACTCAACCCTCATCAGAGAAGATTCTTTTTGAAGGTGTTGGGAACTAACACAGAGATCCACATCTGTACAGTGTATAGAGAATGAGAGACTTTGAAGTACTCAGTCCTAAATGGGATGCCTTCATCATACCCTTCCATTCAAGTCTCAGGGATCTATATAGGAGACGAGGAAGCCGAAAGATTTTAAGAACCAGAACTGATGGATGACTACAAAAAAAAATAGACTTTTCCAGAGAAAACAGGACTGACATACATATGAACTCACAGAGACTGTGATAGCATATACAAGACATTTATAGGCTCATACCAGACAAAATTCTAGCGCTGAGAGGGGAGAAGGACACGATGTCCTCCCCTTAAACCTGGAAGTTATTTGCAATTAATACCTGCTAGGAAAGGGGAAATCAGTTTTCTTCAATGGACTGTCACTGGATATATCAACCACAGTTCAGGGCAGGTCCCATGCCCAGGAGTAGTTGGCCAACACAAAAGAGACTCCATTATTTTTTGTGGGCCTTTTTCTTTGTTTCTTTTTTGTCTAATTGTTTGTTTTGGGTTTTCATTTTTAGTTTTTTTGGAGGGGGGGAAGTTGGGTGGGTAGGATCTGGAAGGAGTTGGGGAATGGGAAAACTGTGACTAAAATACATTGTATGAAAAAAAAATTTAAATAAAAACAAATTATCTTTGCGTGTGTGTGTGTGTGTGTGTGTGTGTGTGTGTGTGTGCACGCGCGCGCACGCGCACATGCACGCACACACCACAGCATATGCATAGAGGTCAGAAAACAGCTCTTGCAGTTGGTCCTCTCCTGCTACCTTGACGGATTCAGACAATCAAACTCTGGTCCTCAGGCTTGTACACAAGTGCCTCTACTGTCTGAGGCATCTTGATGGTCCTGTTCACTTAATTTATATACATATATACCCAGGGTCACATAAAAAGTTTTAGGCAACTGGGGAAAGTTTAAGAAGCTCCAATCTACACTCACCCAGAATGGGCTGAAAGGAGCATTTGTCTTTATTCTTCAGAGTTCAGAGGACTTACATATAGCTAAATAGCTAATGGAACTGTTGCTTCAGCCATCAAATTATTTGCCTTCATGAAACTCCTGTTATAGGCACAGAATAATCTAAAAAATTGCATATGCCTATTCTGTGAATTCAGTGTACACTTAAATTACGGAAATGAGTAAACAGGAATTCTCTTTAGGCACCAAAGTAGCAGAGACTTACCATTTCTCATGCTGATACAAATTTTACTAAATTCAAATGTAAGCAGACACATTTTCTAAGACTCTTACTCTTTTTGTTACACAAGAGTGAACATAGTGAGCAGGAGTAAACAGGAATTCTCTTTAGGCACCAAAGTAGCAGAGACTTACCATTTCTCATGCTGATACAAATTTTACTAAATTCAAATGTAAGCAGACACATTTTCTAAGACTCTTACTCTTTTTGTTACACAAGAGTGAACATAGTGAGCACTGAAAAAAAATCAAAACTTTCCTATCCCATAACTATTCTTGGAATTGTCAGGCTCTGTGGTGGTTTGAATAAGTATGGCCCCATATATTTGGATGCTTGGGCCTCAGTAGATGGAACTGTTTGGGAAGGATTAGGAGGTGTGGCCTTGTTGGAGGAGGTGTGTTACTGGGGACAGGCTTTGAGGTTTCAAAAGCCCATCCCATTTCAGTTAGCTCTCTTCCTCTCTGCCTCATGCCCATGGATTAAGATGTACACTCTCAGCTATGCTCTAGCACAATGCTTACCAGTCTTGTTCTTCACCATGATGGTCATGAACTTTGAGCCTCAATTTGGAGGAACTGTGAGCCTCGAATTGAAATTTTTCTTTTATAAGTTGCCTTGGTCATGGTATCTCTTCACATCAACAGAACAGTAACAGAGCCTGGGCTCTGACAACCCTAACAGGTGAGGTTCAGACACCAACACCCAATAGACCAATTAATAGTGAAAGGAAGAAAAATATTTATTCAATGCAGCCTGTACTGGCTAGATTTATGTCAACTTGACGGAGGCTAGAGTTACCTGAAAGGAGGGAACCACAATTGAGAAAATGCCTCCATAAGATCCAGCATTAAGACATGTTCTTAATTAGTGATTGATGGGGGAGGGCCTATCCATTGTGGGTGGTGCCAACCATGGGCAGGTGGTCCTGGGTTCTATAAGAAAGCAGTCTGAGAAAGCTAGGAAACATCATACCCCCATGTCCTCTGCATCAGCTCCTGCCTCCAAGTTCCTGCCCTGTTTGAGTTCCTGTCCTGACTTCCTTTGATGATGAACAGTGCTGTGGAGGTATAAGCCAAATAAACCCTGTCCTCCTCAAGTTGCTGTGGTCATGACATTTCATCACAGCAATCATATCCCTAACTAGGACACAGCCACACTGGAAAAAAGAACAGGGATTTCTAGTGATCCCCCCAAACAATTTTCAGGGTCTTCATAATGAGGCTCAGGTTTAAACAGAACATCAGAATTATGCATAACTAAGGAGTTCTAGTCAAAGTGTGACCCCATTGGTCCATCGCCTTTGCCTTAGCTGTTTTCTCCTGCAAGGTGGTCTGACAAGTTATAAATTTCCTTTGGAGAAAAGTTTCCCTCTGCTCTGCACCAGGCTCCCAGACTTCTTCTTTTTTCAGCATGAGATTTCTGGAGAAATTCCAATGCTTTTGAGTACACTATCTCAAAAGTCACAAAGCCAAAAAGAGAGACCCACAGGAGTATCTTCATTCTTGCCAGGTTGGTTACATAATCCAACAACCAATTCAGCACATGGTTCAAACAAATCTTCAAAATGACATGAGTTTCAAGAAAAAAAAAACTTTACAAATTGGTGCCAAGAGCACAAACCAAACCAAGGTCCAGACTAAGAAAGTCCACCAGGAATTTTCAACATCATAAAAGTCATCATCTAGAGTGCTCGTCACAAATAAGAAGAGGTCCTTTGTTAACAGGTGTGGGTTTGAGTCTAGATGGAAGCTACTGAAGTTTCCAGATTCTTATGCCTCTTTACAATGAGTAAGTGCAGAGATACATGAATAGTTACAAGAAAGGAGACAGGTTATTAAAAGGAGAGATAAAGAAGAGTTTGGAGGTGTGCCAAACCTGTCCTATGGCCCAGCTCCAAGACAGCAAAAGGGAATAGTGGGTGTGGGCTGGGATATCTGTGACATTTTATGAGTCATTTACACAGTACCAACTTTATTCAAGTTTCTATAATGGAGGCACTATCCCTTGGCTGAATAAAGCCTGGGTAAGCAAAGGGCTTCTAATCTTTCTGGTGCTGCTGACTTTTTTATGTGATTCCCTAGAATCTCCTCTACCCTGTTCACTATTCTGGACCTCACTTTTCCTTTACCAATTCATCAGTATGTGCTCAAGGACAACCCAGACCCATGGATCAGAGAATCAGGGAAAAAAACCCTCAGCTGCTTAGTTCAGACCAGTGGTGGTTGGAGTAGGGTAGAAGCTTGGGAGGTTTAGGGGGTTCAGTTACTAACAAGTTTGCCTCCTGGCTGGCTTTATGAATGCTTGTTACTGGGGATGCTTAGATTCATAAACCTACTACATAGTTTTCCTGTATCTTAACGGAAATTAGGAAATAGAAATAGATAAAGGAAAATGAATTTATTTATAGTTTGGCCAAATTAGGGACAGAAAAAAAATCCTCTAATTTTATCACATTATTTCTTTCTTTACTTTTATTTTTTTTTTATTTTTTTGGTTTTTCGAAAGAGGGCATCTCTGTTGTAACCCTGACTGTCCTAGAACTAACTCTGTAGACCAGGCTGGCCTCAGACTCACAGAGATCCACCTGCCTCTGCCTCCCAAGTGCTGGGATTAAAAGCATGTGCCACTACTGCCTGGCTTCTATCTTTACATTTAAAAACATGTTTTAAGATGTATTTATTTCATGTGAACGAGCGTTTGTCTGTATGTAATGTGCATCACATGCATGCTTGGTGCCCACTGAGGTCAGAAAAGAGCATTGGATTCCCTGGACTGGAGTTATGGATGCCACTGATCCACCTTATTGGTGATGGGGACTAAACCCAGATTGTCTGCAAGAATAACAAGTGCTCTTAACCTCACAGCCACCACAACTTCTTCAGCCCTCTCCTGTCATTTCTATAGTACTGTTATCATTCCTATACAAAAGCTAAAGCAAAAGCCAGTCAATTTACAACTGTTAATTTCATGGTGATATAAACTGTCAGAACTTATTCCTACGAATTAAATCCCTCCTCTGGCTGCACTTTATACTATCCTTTTTCCAGCATGAGATTTCTGGGGAAATGAATATTAGTTCTCTGGGTTCCATTTTTACAATAATCTAATAGCTAAAGGATAGAGGCACTGATTCTCTCTTCAGCACATCTTCTCTCCAGCATGGGCAACGACTCTAAAATCAGAAAACTGTCCTTACTGTAACAGTCCTGTCTGGCAGGAATATATATATTCTAAAGAGATGCTTGTGCTTCCCTCTTCAGTGGTCAGACTAGTGAAAAAATGGACCCCAAGAAAACAGAATTTCCCTAGCAATCGCCAACTGGGAAAGGAAATCGCTGAAGCTCTAGAGGCATCCAGAGGAGGAACTTTTCTACTGGAGAAAGATTTGCAGCTACTCTTGCAGGAGAGACCTGGAGCTGAGGCAAAGATGGGCAGAGGTCTACTCCTTGCTGATCTGCCTAGTTATGCATACCTATTGCTTTCTGTTTAAGCCCTATGGACAGGTCAGGACATATTGCCCAACATACACTTGAGAAGGAAGGGGTCACTGGATTTCTATCCTTCTTCCCTATGTGGCCGCATCCCTTTTCTGCTTTTCGCTATTAATGTAACTTCTTTAATTGGCTTATTGAGGTCAGGAATCCAAACCTGGCTTGTTGGGGTTCAAGCTATGAGCCTTAATTTTGGTAACATGACCTTAGGTCAATACTAATTAACTCAAAATGTCTCAAAGACCTAAATAGAAACTCTTAGAAGAATACAAAGGAGGAAAACTCCAAGGTGATAGCTTCCTGCTGAATGACTACACTTTCCAATTTCCCTTGCGGACGGCAGAAGCCAATTCTGCCTCTATAATTGACCACATTTCATTTTCCCCTGTAGGCATTTTGGCCATCCCCATAGGTGGGTGTACTCCTGCTGTGAGTACATATGGTCCTGCCTAAGGTCAGACCAAGCCTGTCTTTCTGCCTTCTCTCTGTCTACAGCTGCTCTTGAATAATCTAACACATGGCACTGGGTTTGGTAATTGTTAAGTCTCAAAAAACCCAGGAAAGTCTCATTCAGTACCTGTGGCCCCTCCCAGTACTTCTCACCACACCCCCTACCCTTAACCTCTCCCTCCCAGGGACTGGGCATCCCTTCACCCAGCTTCTCTTCCCTATATAATTCAGCCATTGTGGACAAACAGATATATTGGGTTCTATCAGAAGAATAAGAAATATCAAACATTAATCATCTATCAGATACTATAAAACTTCTGTTTAGAGGAAAGAGTTCAAAATTTTTTCTTTCCCCAAACTTATCTTGTAGGATTTTTTATGCAAATATTTTAATCCTCTCTACCCAGAAAAACCTTTGTTTACAAAAAGGCCCCTGTGGCATTCTAGGAATTTGATGGCCTGGAGAAAGTGACCTTTTCCCCCTTGTAACAGTGACCTCTTTCCCCTTCCCTTTTCATTTCCTGTGTGCCCATTCTTTTCAAAATAGTCAACTGAATAAGATGGTGAGGTTGGACCCCAGCCTGTGAGGAAAAGACACAGTCACTACCTGAGTTACAATAAAAACCAGATGCACTGCTTGATTCAAAGTGTTGGCTTTTCTGAGCACACCGCTTGATCAAAGGTAAAGGTTTGCCTTGCCTGGACACTTCAATTGCAGTGGTGGTCTTTGTGGCACCAAACATTTCTAACAAAAGGTTCTTTTAAAGAAATGACAACAAAACCAAAAGAATATGAACAAAAATTCCTGGAAAGAGGCTGTGTATGCAAAGACTGATTGGTTAGAATGGCAGTGATGTGGAGAGGTTGGAATGTTGCTGGTCTAGAGCCTAGTAATATCTTATTTTGGGGTAGCTTTAGTCTCTGGAATATTCATCTCTTACCTATCTCTGCGTCAGAGCGAACATCCTGTGTGTGTGTATATATATATATATATATATATATATATATATATATATATATATATATATATATATATATATATATATATGTTGGACTTCAGGGATCCAAACTGGGACCCCCAGGGTCCAAACCGGAACGCCACATCCCCACAGAGACTCACAGACGGGATATCGAAGCAAATAGCAAGAGGATTTATTCCAGTGCACTGGGACCGTTCTAACACGCAGGATAGAAGCGGCCCCAAGGAGCAAATGGTGAAGCTTTTTGAGGCATTACCGGCGCGCGTCTGGGTCCCGCCTATCCCACGCAGGAGATGAGCATGGCGGGCCCCGATCCCTTCCCTCCCAGCCCTTTTATCGGGTTAGGGCCAAGGGGTCTGGGGATGGGGGCTCGTGCAGCTGATTGGCTTCGAGCTCTCTATGTTAGACTAATTGGTCGGGAGTTTCGCGCGCGCGCGGAATCCAGGGGGGGGCGTGGTTAACCTGTGCCCTTGGACTAGCCCCTTGGGACAGGGTGGCTCCTGGTATGCTGGGGAAGGACGAATCCTGCTGATAAGCTTAATGGTCATTTCCCTGTGGGTGGGGAGGAGACTGAAGAGTACTGTTAATGGCTGTACTTGGGAAGGCATTTCCCCCTATATGTGATTGCATTTCTATGTTTCATATTTCTTAAACCCTTTCATATATACACTGAGATTAATCTTTTCCAATACAAATGAGATAACTTTTTCAATGAGGCTGAGTGGGGCCAAGCATAGTGGCATATGCTTATAAGTTCAGCTTTCATGAGGCTGATGTAGAATAGAAAATAAGGATAGCCTGAGCATGATCCTGGATAGATTCCAGCACTCACATGGCAGTTCACAGCCATTTGTAACTCTGGTTCCAGGGGATTTTCCGGCTTCAATGGGCACCAGTCACACATGTGGCACACAGATATAAATGTAGGGAAAATACTAATACACATGAAAAAATTTTGAGGGACTTTTATAAAACTAGAATGTATAAAGAGAAAACTCACAGTTATGTTGTAAAATAGAATTAGGCAGACATGTAATCACATCATACATTTGGGAAAGAGACGGCTATATCAGAGGCACATATGAAAATTCCTTTCGTAATGTTACAGCTGTCCCTTCTGATGCTGTATGCTAAATGGAATACAAAATTAACAGAATTTTCAGAAAGAGCAGTTACTGTGAAAGATGGGAATCTTGCTTTCCCTCTGGGGTCTATCATGGTAAAGAACCATGAACTATTACAGAGACAAATATATGTTCTTAGAAACATTTCCCTTGTTAACTACTATATTATATTTGGCAAGAGTAAGCCAGGATACAAGTCTGAATTTTCTACGAAGATAGAAATTTCGATACCTTATCATGAACAAGATTTGAACTCTTTTTATAGCGTGGAGCTGTTACAGCTGGGGCTGTATCTTTTCTATCAGAATGAAATGGCTATAGCCCAGCCCTAGATCTTCTTAATTGTCCCTAGGCAGTGATACATAAGAACCCAAATAGACTTGCTACACTTCAGCAGAATCCTTAACACTGCCTTTTGCAGAAACAATTAGCAATAAATAGTAATTCACACAGGATGTCTTTCCAAAAGGAAGAACTATTGTTCTTATTTTCATCACTTCCTGTTTTGTCCATTCATGGAAAATGAATCAGTCATCTCTCTTAGATGGTTTGTACTGGAAGCGTATAAAAACACACTTCAGAGCTGTGAAATATTCATGATAGCCCTAACTTTATTTTGCAGAAGCTGATAGCAAGTACAGTTGTGCCCTTCAACAAACTTTGTAAGAAGAAATATACCTCTGAGTTCTTCTGTTTTTATAGTGCTGGGAATGGGATTCAGGGCCTTGTGCATGCTAGGCAAGAACTCTTTTGCTGAGTTATAGCTTCAGTTTGCAGTAATTTCCTTCCAATCAATAAAATTGTATGGATTTATCATGTAGAAAATGAGGTTTCAGAGTATTTATGCATTCTTCAATGCTTAAAAATAACAATTTATCAAATGTATTACCTAACAGTTATCATTTTTGTGATTATAAGAATTCAATATGCATGCTTTCATATTTCAGGAGTATAATGTATATCACTTTATAGTCTTTAATCTTTTTTTAGAAACAAAGCCTACATGAAAATCATGGTAAATCATGAGGAGTCAAAAAACAGTTGATTCGTGTCTTCAGATGGTACACAAAGAAATTGCTCAACATAAGTTTGTTATCTCAATTAAAGGTCATTTATGGCAAGTTTCAGACATCACATGCAGGCACATTACAGTAGAACAGAAAAAAAATAGATGAAATATTTCACTGAGTGTCACTAGCTTTTCTTTCAATTTTTATTTCATTACTTTATCAACTTAAGCGTAACATGTAATTCTTTCACGCTTCAAAGCTTTGGGTTGGGGGAATGCTACCAGTTCTCTTATTTTGGGATTAGGTGAATGTCCAATTTTTCTTTCTTATTTTTGAAAAGATAATTCTGAGACATTTTTCGGACAGTTGTGTTTGGATCATATTCATTCCTACCCCTCCTAGATCTACCCCCTCACCTCTCTTTGAAAAAAAAAAGTAGCTTATCTAATCCAGTTGTGCTGCCCATAGGGCCATCCATTGGAGCACCACAAACTACCACAGGCCACTCCCTTAAAGGGAAGTAGCTCTCTGTCCTGCAGAAGCCATTAACTGTCAATAGCTGCTCAGTTAGGAGCCGGGGCCTGTGAGTCCCTCCACACCCTTGAGAGAATGTTGATCAGTTTGATCTTCTGCAGGTCTTTCGTAGGTAACCACAGCTTCAGTGAATTCATGAGTATAATTATCCTGTCATGTCCAGAAGACACTGTTTCACTTAGATCCTCACTGATCTCTGGCAACTGAAATATTTTCTCTCCCCTTTCTATGATGGCTCCCCTCCCACACATAAGAGAATTCAAAGACTCCACCCACGAAACTCCTAGAGCTGATAAACACTTTCAACAAAGTGGCAGATCATACAATTAACATACCAAAATCATTAGCCATCTACTGTACCCACAAACTGAGAAAGAAATCTGGGAAGCAATTTCACTGAATAAGAAGCCTATGAAAAGTGGAAAAGATGTTTGACAGTTCCATATCTTACATATCTTAATAGTTTGGCCATCATTTTGAATGTTTATAATGTGCTAGGCTCTATTTCTAGGTTCTAAAATAAATTAATAAATTCATTTCTCACAGTAACATTCCAAGGCACCCTGTAGACATAAGAGAGAGGGCATGATTTTTCTAATTCTACAATAAAGAAATCCTTTCTAAGATGCCTCGGATAAAAGACAGAGAGTCGCACTGCAGCATGGTTTGACTGTGATTTGATCTACATGGTCTGGAATCTGGAGTTTCAGGACTAATCAAGGTAAACAAGGAAAAATTCCTCCTCCAGAAGACTGTCTGCCTAGTGTCAAAAAATTAAAGAGCATAGACATAGGTACAGACCATGCAGAATCAGTAAATGATGTGAAACATAATAGGGAGAGGTTGCTAAATGGGTACTAAGTTAGTTTGGTAAGAGCAAGAAACTCTAGAGTGCTGTTGTACCTCGGGTTAAATATAAGGAACACTTATGTACCATGAATTTATGTACATTTGTGTTTATGCAAAAAACCAAATACAAAAGATTTTAAATATTTTAATCACAAAGAAATAATAGATATTTGAGGAGACATATTTAACTTGATTTAAACATTCACAATACATACAAGTATTGAAAACTGTACGGTACTTCCTTAAATGCATACTTATGTATTTATCATTTAAAAACATGTGAAGATCTTTCCCAACTCGACATATGTTCCCATCCAGGCTTTTAAGATATATTATTAGACACATTTTTAGCAACTTTCATGCTGAGGTGTATAGTCATATAGAGATATTGCAAGAATAATGCAAGTACTTCCTATTTTACCTTTGTCCATTTGCTTAAACTCTTTACTTATGAACCTCTCACTGCCATTCCCCTACCCCATTTTTGCTTTTATGAGTCAAGGTCTGGGTCTTAGTTTTTTTCCCATTATTGTGACAAAAAGTACGTTAAGGCAGAAAGGGTTGAGTGTTGTTCACAGTTTCAGTGAATTCGTCTGGTCACATCACTTCCATAATCAGGAATCAGAAGGGGACGAATGAATGCATGCTTGTCATGCAACTCCCTTTCTTCTCTCATACAGTATGTAGGCCATGGAATCGTTCTACCCACAGTGGACTGGTCTTTTCACCTGAATTAATGGAATCAAGGTAATTCCCCACAGGCATGCCCAGAGGTCCATTTCCCAGGTGATTCTACATTCTGTCAACACGATAATACAAGCGATCACAGTCTGGACAGCATTGCCCTGGCTGTCCTAGAACTTGCTATGGAGAACAGGCTGGCCTTGAACTTACAGGGATTATCCTGCCTCCATAGCCCTCAGATTAGAGATGCAAGGCCTGGCACTTTATTACCTTGTTTGCTTCTTTGTTATTGTTTTAGGAGACAGAGTCTCATTTTGTAACCCAGGATGGCCTGGGACTCACTTTGTTGTCCAGGCTTGACTAAAGCCAGTGACAATCTTCCTGCTTTATAATTGTTGGTATTTCAGATATGTAGCACCACATCCTTCTTAATTTAAAGTATATGGTGGTTTAAATAAGAATGGCCCCCATAGGCTCATAGATTTGAATGCTTGGTCATCAGGGAGTGGCACTACTTGACAGGGATTACGAGGTGCAGCCTTGTTGGAGGAAGTATGTCACTTGTGGTAGGCTTTGGGGCTTCAAAATTTCAAACCAGGACCAGAACAGGGAGTTAAGGAAGGAGGTTTTCTAGGCAGCTGCGCCTCAGTCAGGATGAAACAGGGTTTTCTGGAGAAGTGGATTTTTAGTAAAAGGTTTTGGAAAGCAGCATGCATGCAATTGGAAGAACATACAGTTTTTGTGGTGAGAGAAAGAACATGAGCAAGGCAAACTAGTAGTGGTGTTTAGTTACGGTTTCTATTGCTATGACAAAAGCAACTTAAGAAGAAAAGGGTTTATTTCAGCTTACGCTTCCCCATCACAGTCCATCAGCAAGGGAAGTCAGGGCAGGAACCTGGAGGCAGGAGCTGATACAGAAGCCACGGAGAGGTGCTGCTTCCTGTCTTGCTCATCATGGCTTGCTCAACCTGCTTTCTTATAGAACCCAGGACCACCAACTCAGGAGTGACACCGCCCACAGAGAACTGAGCTCTCCCACGTCAATCAAGAAAATGTACCACAGGCTTGCCCACAGGCCGATTTAGTAAAGCATTTATTTTCAATTGAAATTTCCTCTTCCAAAGTGACTCATGCTTCTGTTGCAAGGCCAAGGCTGGACTTGACCAAACTTTAATAAGGCTTGAGATGTAAGGCCAAGGCTAGGCTTGACCAAACATTAGTAAGGCTTGAGATGTAAGGCCAAGGCTGGACTTGACCAAACTTTAGTAAGGCTTGAGAATGTACAAGTAGGCCTGAACTTTTCCTGAACTTTCCAGAAATCTTGGCACCCAGATAAGGAAAAGTTCTAGTAATTCACATATGAATAGGTTTCAGCTCATCACTCCCTAGCTACAGAACAATACACCTGGAATACACCAATCTATGTCATAGCTATAAACCAATCAGTTTAAAGGTTATGTGGTATCAGTGTATCCAACCAATCAGCTTAAAGGTTATGTGGTTGCTAAGAAAGAGTATATAAGCAAGTTTGAAAATTCCCTCAGTGTGGCCTCCCGCCCTCTGCGTGGGGACCCTATGGAGGTCCACCCTGACTCATAGGAAGGATGCATCGGTACAATAAACCTCATGGTCTTGCAACGATTCGTGCCTTGGTGTCTCTTTCAGGATCTCACCTGATAAAGAAGACCCAGAGTGGGCTCCTCGTAGTCTCTCTGTGGCTTCTCACTGTCAAGTTGCCACAAGGGGATTTGATTCAGAGGATGGGCCAGGGGATTTTATGTAGAAGGCAAACTTGAAAGACAGACCAGGATGAGCAGAAAGAAGGGCAGAAACAGAGAATGATGAAGTCTTGAATGCAGGAAGCCTCAGACCATATTCCATGCATTAGTGTAAGCCCACTGCATATAAGGTGCTTTTGAGTATGGGAGTTAAATACATTACCATCTGGCCAGTGTGGCCATTGCCAAGGAATACTGTGACCAGGCTGTGTCTTGTAGAAAAAGAAGAGGTTAGAGGATTGCTGGTGCATGGCAGAGAAGGGTTAAGAAAGGAGATCCCCACCCGCACCCCTGAAAATAGGCCACAATTATTAATTATTAAATACTCTGATGGGTACCTATTTTGAGAATGTATAAATGTATCAGTGATCATAGAATTTCTATAAACTAATTTTTGTTACTGTTTCTTAGACAATTACTGCAAATAATTGCCAAATTATGCTTTCTAATGGTATCGTTTATTTTTATCAAGCAGCGTTCCAATGTAAAAAGGCAGTTTTCCTTAGTTATTCAGAATAGAGATTCTTGATTCTTATTTTATTCATTTATTAAAGCTTATTAGTCTCATTGTTTATTCTGATGCTCTAATTGCCAATGTTGAGGCAGTATGTGCTCCATTGAAGCCAATTCCCCTGACCTTTCAACAGTTCCATTAACATATTCCACATTCATCATGTGTTTTCTCTACTCCATTACTGAAATCAACAATTTATCCCAAAGACTCTTGATTATTTTTACTAGGAAACAGTTTTAGAAACAATGATCTGAACTGGGGGTGTGGCTTAGTGGTATAGCATGTACTATACATGCACAGGACTGTGAGTTCAACCTAAGGGACAAGAAAGAAAGAAGAAAAAGAAAAGGAGACAGTGATGTGGGTTTTAGCTATTCTTTTCAAAAACAATGTTAACGGTGTGTGTGTGTGTGTGTGTGTGTGTGTTGTGCATACATGCATGTACATGATGGTGTACATAATATGTGTGCATGTGCACATGCAGGCCAGAGGTCAACCTTAGATGTGGCAGGGAGGTGCCTGAGTAAACAGAAGCCATAAGACAGCATTAGGTCCCCTGGAGTTGAAGTGAGACATGGTTATGACAAGCTACCTTCTGTGTGTGCTGGAACTGACCTTGAGTCCCCTGCTAGAACAGGAAATATTCTTAATCATTGAGCCATTTCTCCAACCCTAGATGTTTTTATCGCAACACAAATAAGCATAACTTCATTACAATCTCTGTTTCTTGGCTTATTGTGTCCTGATATTACAAGTGTTTTAATGAAAATGGATTAGCCTCAGTACAATACTTAAGAATTAACAGAATCACAATCGCAGTTTTTAGTTTTGCCAGAGTGAAGTAGACCCTGGACAACAAAAGTCAGAGTGTTTTACAGCTGGGGACATGGCTTAGTTGTAGAGTGCTTGCCCTGAGTTCTGTCCACAGTGTTTTAGATATTTGTTGCATGACTTTCCACTAACTTCTACTTGTATTTCAGAAGCAATTTCCTTTTGTGAAAAGGGACTTGTTTTGTCTAAAAAGCAGACTTTCATAACTCTTGCTTGGATCCAGAAATGTCATCAAGAGACAAAAGAAAAAAAATGTATTTAGACTGTGGTATGTCAAAAATTAGTTGTTTTAGTCTGCTTCCAGAACAATGGTATAAACTCACTTTGCCTTGACTCTTCCCACTGAATATCCTAGAAACAAATCAAGAGGTGCTAAAATACAGAGAAAACAGATTAGACAAGAGCTCCAGGACTTGAAAATGATGTTACTTTCCTGGGAATTTATTTATATTACCTATGCATCACATGGTAGGTGCCTCAGAGGTGTACATTCAGGAAACTATCAACATGGGTCTCACACACACACACACACACACACACACACACACACACACACACACACACACACACAAAGCAGAGAGACAGATACACACACATACAAATAGAAATCTCTCTCTACAGGCAAAGGTCTAAGAAATGAAAACTTGAACAGGGAGCTATATATCCAGTATCAGCAACCAGGTGGTTTGCCTGAGTCACTGTACAAACAGAGGCAAATCTATCTTCTATACTTCTACCATCCAATAGCAAATGGCAGGGAATGGCCTATTTATAGCTTTAACAGAAAAACTCAGGCATATTAATATATTTCCTTCCCCCTCAAGGGAGACACAGGCAAGTCATTATACCTGCAATGGAAGTTCCAAATGGCCCTCTGCTTACAACCCTCTGCTTAATTACAAAAGGCATCTCAAAGTTTCCTAGGGTCTTCTGATCATCCATCCAATGGAAGACAGACACCTGGATTCAGTGGATCCTGGTCCTATATCCAGTGACTTATATCAACTTCTGGTGCCTCGTGACTCTACACCCACTGGCAGAAGGGTGGGTATGCTGAAGCTTCCTGGCTTTCTACCCAGACTTGTATCTCCTGGTCCTCCACTTAATGACATAAGGCAATCCATTTCCATCAACCTAAGTAGAGTTAGAGTGCGAAGCTCACCGGCACTGGGTGTCTGGAAAACAGACCATATTAAAAGCTTTCTGTATCATTGTTTCAGGTTCTGTATAACTCACCTAGTAATACTGGAAAGCAAAAGGAGCAAGACAAAGATGCAAACCCTTCTCCACCTTTCCTCAACACAATGTTTAAAGACCTAGTCAGATCAGATAACATCTAAGAAATAAATCAGAGGGCTGGAGAGACTACTCAGTGCACTTGCAGAGGGCCTGGCTCTGATTCTCAGAACCCACAGGACCATCCGTAGTTCCAGTTCCAAGGGACCTGACACATGCATGTGGTGCACTTACATATATGTAAGCAAAACATCCATACATATAAAAAATAAATAATTAAAAATGTAAAATAGAAGTAGAAATGTCCCTATTTGAAGATTATATGATATTATGTAGAGAAAACCCTAACAACTCCTTAATAAAATTGTTAGTAATAAATTCAGTAATGTTGCAGAATACAAAATCACCATATAAAATCTATGCATTTCAGGCCATTAGTAGTGGCACACTCCTTTAATCCAAGCAGTTGGGAGGCAGAAGCAGGTGAGGCTTTGTGGGTTCAAGGCAAGCCTGATCTACATAACAAGTTTCAGGCCAGGTAAGGCTATACAGTAAGACCTTGTTTAACACACACACACACACACACACACACACAACTATGTGCTTCTATGCACTATCAAGAAACTATCAGGCAGGTGGTTGTGGTGCACACCTTTAATCCCATCACCCGGGAGGGGAGGCAGAGGCAGGAGAATCTCTGTGAGTTGGAAGCCAACCTGGTCTACAGAGTGAGTTCCAGGACAGCCAGAGTTACAACAGGGAAACCCTGTCTCAAAAAAAGAGAAAGAAAGAAAGAAAGAAAGAAAGAAAGAAAGAAAGAAAGAAAGAAAGAAAGAAAGAAAGAAAGAAAGAAAGGGAGAGAAAGAGAGGGAGGGAGGGAGGGAGGGAGGGAGAGAGGGAGGGAGGGAGGGAGGGAGGAAGGAGAAACTATCTAGAAATGAAATCAGGAAGACAGTATCATTTATAAGAATGCCAAAAAGACTAACATACACAAGATTAAACTTACCTAAGATGGTGGAAGAACTATATACTGAAAACTCGAAAACTTTAATGAAATAAACATATAAATGGATATATTCATGCTTCAGAAAACTTAATGTCTCCAAGATACCATACTACTCAAAGCAATCTGAGATTCAAGAGTAATTCTTGTCAAATTTCCAGTGACATTTTCCATAGAATCTTCATGTAAAATTATAAAATTCATATAGAATTATAGAAGACTAGACTGTTTCTAAGGAATAGTCTTTAAAGTGGATAAAATTGGAGCATTACATTCCAGATCTCACAATGTAACCATCATCCTATGCTACAACCCTAGTAAAAGGAGCCAGTCTAACGAGAGAGTCACCTGTGCTCCATTCTGCTATCAGGCCACGGAAACAAGGTACTCGAAAAATCTAAGATTTCTCCAAGAACCCTATACTGGAGAAAAGGAAGAGCTAGTTCTGGATGCCAGCCAGTTGAAGAATTTGTCACCCAAGAAGAGACTTAAAGAACTTGTGACACCTTACCTTACAGTTACATTAACATGTGCATATCTCCTGCCTTTTGATTCATTCTCTCCCCCACCGCTCTGTAAGTATGTTTCTGTTCTACACATGTCTGTGGTGTGTATGTGTGTGTGCCCTTGCATGCATCTGTGGAAGCCAGATGTTGATGCTGGAGTATCTTCTATCATATTCCACTTTATTTTTTGAAACAGGGTCTCTCGCTGAACCTGGAGATCACCAAGTGGCTAGGCTGTCTGGCCAGGAAGACTCCAGGTTCTTTTGGTCTCCTTCTTCCAGTACCAGGGTTTCAGATGCAGGCCTGGCTTTTTTCTGGATACTGGTGATCTGAACTCAAGTGCTTAGAGAGCACTTTACCCACTGAGCCATTTCCCCAATTCCCTTTTCCACTTCTATAAAACGAAAGCATGACTATAGGAAAAGTAGAGAGAAACTAAGATGCTGGTCACTGCATGCATCAAAGAAAAGGTAATGTGATTACAGGGAGAAAGCTCTCACCAGGACTTAACCATGGTGGTCTACTGATCTCTAAATTCTAATTTCCAGGATTATGAGAACATAAGTAAATGCTGTTAAAGCAATCTATGATATTTTAGTATGGCAACTTGAGAAGATTAAAAAGCTGAGGCATGTATTCAACAAAGCATATTTAGCACTTGCATGCTAAGCATTTCAGTATACGAATGAACTAAATAAGTAGAGAAGCATATATGTTTAGGGATTGGAAGACTCCACATAATAGAGCAATTCTCCACAACTTAACCTTAAGTTTAATGAAATTCCTGTTAAAATCCTACGAGATAAGCTTATTGTGAAATCTTATATGGAAAAGCACAGGTGCTAGAGTAGTTTAAACAAACTTGAAAGCAAATAAAATGTAAACTGGAGGCTGGAGAGATGGCTCAGTAATTAAGAGCACTTTCTCCTCTTGCAGAGGACTGGGGGTTCTGTTCCCATAATTCATGTGCTATTGCATAACCTTCTGTAATCCATAAGAATCAGTGCATCCTTTAGGAATTCCATTACCTGGAGTTTAATCTTTTGTAAGAAATAATTTTATAAGAAATAACTCACTCTACAGAGTGAGTTCCAGGACAGCTAGAATTACAAAAGAGAAACCTTGTCTCAAAAAAATAATAATGTTCCAGGCTCTGGGATAGTAAAAGTACAAGGAGAGCCTAGGACATCTAGCTGTTCCTGGTGATAAGCAAATGCTCAGAGATTAGTAGGAAAATGCACAGATTCATAAGAACCGCTTGGAAATGGTTCCCACAGTGAAAATTTGGGACAATTTGAACTTAAAAGAACTTAGTCTGATGATTATAAACTATTGAATAAAAATGTGTGAATCCAAAGTTATAGTCATAAACAGAGAATATTCTTTTCTACAATTGATAGTTTTTATTATTCAAACTCTTTATTCATAAATAAATAACAATAAATAAAAATAGGGAATTAATCTTATACTTTGCTGTATTAGGCAGGGGTCTCTAGAGGGATATAGAGTGTATATAAGGGGGACTTATTGGATTAGTTTGCACAGTAAGGCTGTCTGCACTCCAGCGAGGCTGAGACCCCAGCAGCTACTCAGTCCAAGAAGCTGAATGCCTCAGAAGTTTCAATCTAACATAGAAAGTCTAGAAGATTCTTTTAGTTTCTGTAACTCCAGATACAGGGGATCTAATGCCCTCTTCTGTCCTCTGTGAGTATCCACACACACTCTCACACAGATGTAGGCCAACACATAAATCAAAATAAAAACTACAGTCAAAGAAACAGAAGCAGTGTAGACTCTTTGGTCTCAGCCTCAAGCCTCATAAAGCCCGAGGGCAGCATGGTCACTTAGGCGTCCAACAGATAGCCAGCATTCTGCACAGATTCTGCAGTAGGTGCAGTGTGCAGTTTCTGGACAATATAGCATCTACAACAGACCCACTGAGACCACTCCTGTATGTACTCCTCAAAGGAGGAGTAACTGGGTAGCACAGTCACATAAATATGTGTATACCTCTCCAAATAGCCCAAGAACTACTTTTGTGACCACTGTGATAGCTTTTTAAAGGGCCAAAGAAATGACTCGGCAGTACAGATTCTTGCCGATAAATCTGAGGGCATGTGGTAAGTGCCAGGACTCATACCAATAAGGAGGGACCAGAATCCCGCAGGACACAGGAAAAAAATGCAAGCAAGGCCTGTGTTCAAGGTTTTGATTCTAGAAAGTCTATTGAGAAGAACTGCAAGGGAAGAGCAACTAGAGAAAGGACGCTTTGGGAATACCATAGGAAACAAACCTCCTTTACACACACACACACACACACACACACACACACACTAAATGATTAAATATTAAAACATTAAATGTTTGCTATGTCTTATGTGTGTATACAAAAAAAAATCTTGAGATCCAATAAGGACATTTTGCCATTCCTTAGGCATTACTTGCAGATTACTCCTATGTACGGTAGGGGGTGGGGTGCTATTGAGAACAGAAGTGTCTTCAACAGTCACATTTGGTGTGTATCTGTTGTTCGTTCACTGTATTTTTGAGTCATATGTTTTAAGAGTTGTTAATAGGATTTAGGATGTGGCTTACTTGGTAGAGTTTAGGCCATTATGGACATTATTTTTTCTGTGCTGCCCATTATAAAAACTACAATCACCTTACCTTTAGCGATTCAGTGCCGTCACCTGACTCCTACTTTGGGGCCCAATTAAACCCATTGCATTTAATTCATCCAGCTGAGCAGCAGCTTCTCCAACAAGCAGGGGCTGGAAATTTTAATATGAGAGGTCTGTTGTTTGAATCCAAGAAAACAATAAAAAGAAACACACATCAAGAATCTTTCTGTTAGACTGCTGTTCTTTGTAGTGTGTTCCAGACTGTCTTAAGGTTTCTACTGCTGTGAAGGGACACCATGACCACAGACACTCTTAACAGGAAAAACATTTAGTTGGGGCTGGCTGCCAGGTCAGATGTTTAGTTCATTATTGTCACAGCAGGAAGGATGGTATCACACAGGGAGACATGGGGGAAAAGGAGCTGAGAGTTATACATTTGGATCCATGAGCAGCAGGAAAAGAAAGAGACCCTGGTCTTGCCTTGAGCATCTGAAACCTCAAAGCTCAATGGACTTCCTCCAACAAGGCCACACCTCCTAATAGTGCCACTCCCTATGAACCTATGGAGGCCATTTTCATTCAAACCACCACACAGACACAACTTCATCTGGCAGGGAAAAAAAAGGCTTTCCTCTCTTCTTTGTCTTTTGAGAAGCAAGTTACCACTTTCCTGAAATCCCCTGTCCACATATTTGATTTACACTATATTTTTCAGAATCTTAGTTCTTCTGGGGGATATTAGTAATGAATGTTCTTAGTCTTTCCTTCACTAAAATGTCGTCTGCTCTACTGCTTTTAGAATCACTTTAATGTATGTTAGATGAGGAGTTTTGTGTTATCCTCTGAGGCTCATTGAGATAGTGTTTTCACAAATGTTCCAGTAGGGACTGGAATGGAGAAATAAATACAGTTCATTCTGTCTGTTAATAGAGACAGGAAATAAAAAGAAATTACAGCAACACGTGTGCATGATCTTTGTGACGAAAGAAATTAGGATACATGTACATCACTTAAGTTGAGATTTCTTCCTCATTTAGGATGGCTTCCTAGGAGAAGTGATTTATAAATGAAAACTTGAAGGGACAGTAAATAATAGCCGGTGGAAAGATGAACACAGATTCTCCAGCAGGTGGAACTAACATATCGGATTTCACAACTACGCCACAGAGAGCTTATTTCACACAGGGGCATGTTTTGATCTTAGATTTGTGGGATGGTTAATCTCCATTGTATACTTGGCTGGATTTAGAATTACCTAGTGTTGTGGTAACTTTCTGGGGAGTCACAAACATGCTTCTATTGAAGTTCTCTCTTGCCAGGTGACTCCAGTTTGTATCAAATTGATAAAACTTAAACAGCACAGTTGGGACACCGAAGATTCCAATAATGAAACCTGATTCTAATGTAATGGGTGAGTATAAATAAAGAGGAAGCTGTGAAAAGAAATAATCTTAGTATGATAATATTCCCATCTAATTATCTCTGGGAACACCCCCACATATACACCTCTCATGGATTCCAATGACAGATCAAAGTAATAATGAAGACTGAAACAGGTTGAAATTTCTTATGATCTGAGACCTAAGAATATGTGTAGTTATTCTGCAATTCTGCTGCCTTCTATTAGCTAAACCCCTTTCTCTTTATCTTGGGCAATAGGTATAAAATAGCTGTTCTAAACCTATTATTTCTGCTTCTGTAAACATGTTCATCGTATCGAAACTCCTGCTTGTGGTCATCAGTTGCATGGGCTAAAATTCTAACCCACCAGTGACAGGAAAGGCAAAAACTTAGAGTAACCCATAAACGTAAAAAAAATATGGATTGGGGCCCAGCCTCTCAGAGTATTAGCTAAACTGGGTCCACAACTGTAATAAACCCGAGTTGTCCAACTCTCTGAAGGGTGCCTGCTTTCCTGATGGTCTGATTTCTGCAATAAAATTATGGTTTCACAAAGTCCAAATTGGTGACATCAATGAGTTTATTTGGTCTTCTTATAGAATACTTGGTAAGGGAGTTACTTACAGGAATGTGAGTGACCCCAAAACAGCTACATCACCATGAAGCCCCACTTCATCAAGGATGGTGACCTTTTGAAACTGCATAATGGAGCCACACTTTCAATCAACCTCCTACTTCCTGTATATAATCAAGTATCTGTCAGGATCACTTGTAGATGGGGGAGTGAGTAATAGCTGGCAATCCTGACTCACTAGGGAATGCCAATGGCTCCTTACCATAACACAGGCCTGAGTACCACTGTACTAGTCTGCTCTAGTTGCCATGGATACAGGGCAAAGTCCAAGATAGCATCTTTTTATGATCAGAGGACAATGTGCACTTAGGAAGTATGCTTCTGGGCATATATGCAAAGCTGTTTCCAGAGAGCATTAGCTGAGGATATTAGTAACTGAGATTATTTCCTTGCACTGCTTCCCTCCTTTTAAATATTCACCCATATCATGAGAATCATGTTTCACCATTGGAATCTTGTGTGTCCTAACTGAGTGTTTAGGTTTTGTCAAGTTGACACAAACTAGAGTCTCCTGGCAAGAGGGAACCTCAGTTGAGGAACTGCTTCCATCAGACTGGCATGTGGACATGTATATGGGGGCATTTTATTGATTGATGATTTATATGGGAGGGCACAGTCCACTGTGGATGGTGCCATCCTGGGCAGGTTGGCCCGGGTTGTAAAAGAAAGTAGGCTCAGTGGGCAGTGGTGGCCCAAGCCTTTAATCCCAGCACTAGGGAGGCAGAGACAGGCAGATCTCTGTGAGTTAGAGGCCAGCCTGGTCTGCACAGTGAGTTCCAAGACAGCCAGAGTCACAACAAAGAAAGCCTGTCGAAAGAAAGAAAGAAGGAAAGAAAGAAAGAAAGAAAGAAAGAAAGAAAGGAAGGAAGGAAGGAAGGAAGGAAGGAAGAAGAAGAAGAAAGAAAGAAAGAAAGAAAGAAAGAAAGAAAGAAAGAAAGAAAGAAAGAAAGAAAGAAAGAAAGAAAGAAAGAAAAAGAAAGAAAGAAAGAAAAGAAAGAAAGAAAGAAAGAAAGAAAGAAAGAAAGAAAGAAAGAAAGAAAGAAAGAAAGAAAGAAAGAAGGAAGGAAAGAAAGAAAAAGCAGGTTCAGAAAGTCATGAGGTACACTTCAATAAGCAGCACTCCTGCATGATTTTGGTTTCAGTTCCTGCCTCCTGCCTTGGCTTCTCTCAATGATGAAACGTAACCCATAAGTCAAATAAGCCCTTTCATCCCCAAAGTGTTTTAGGTCAGTGTTGTTCTATAGCAACAGGGAAGTAATCTAATAGGTTAACTATACAATGACAACTAAAGGGTAGTTCCCTGGGAATACTATAGCCAATATTTTTGCCATTAGGTTTTTTATGAAAAACATGAAATTTTTATATAAAGGAAAGCAAAATAATGCAATATGCTATTAATTAATATGACAACAAATCCCATCCATAAAAAATGTTCATAAAAATGGGGAATCATATCTATAAATGCCACCATTCAGAAACCTCTGCAACCAATCACTACTATGTGTTCCTGTATCTTTTTAGATGTTAAATATGTGTGTGCTTATATACACAATCACACATGTTTTTCTTAATTTCTAGAGCTACGTTTTCATATCTGGCCTTAGAAGATGAATATATATCTTATCTTTTCCCTCAAGAATGAACATCTCTTATCACCACTCACCACACTGGGCACACATTGACCATTGACAAATACTGTAATGGTTCAGATCACAAGAAGTATAGATGTATAAGCCTTCACACAGAGAAGCTCAGCTTCTCCTTAGGCCAGAAACCTCCACCATCAACTCTCCTTGCTCTGCTTTCAGAATGGATTTAAAACTAATTTTCCCAACAGGCCCTTGTCACTAACCTGAAAAGCACCGCCAATTTGAAAACTTGTTTTAATCCTTTATCTTTGAGCCAGCACAAGCTGTACCACTCACTCTAGCATGCCAATAGCGTTTTTCCTCTCTGTGATTTAATGCTCTTTAGCCCAGCTATACATTCTAAAGCTGGGGTAAAAATTTCAAAGAAGCCTGTTGCTTTAGGAATGTGTGACCGCTATTGAGGTGATAAGCTGGAGAGTGAAAGGGGAAGAGAGGCAAAGAGAATGCTTTAGTAGCAGAAAGTATTGTATTCATTTTCTACCCTGTGTGCATTTTTGTATACAAACACCTTTCTATTTCTTTTCTCAAATTAGGAAGGCATAATATGCTCTAGTGGGGATAAGATCAGAAGTCTTAGGTCCAGACCAATGCTGGGATTAAAGTTGTTTTGTCAGCAGTGGTGGGGAGATACAGACCAACATAACTGCCAGTATCCTGAGAGTCTCCCGCAACGTAGAGACTTACACTTAGGTGAGACTAGATCTTTTAATATGCTGCAGAAAATGATTTTAAGGCAAGTCACGTGCAATCAAATTAATGAGTTTATTATATAGAGACAAGAGCTAGTATGTGTTTTTAGAGAGACAGAGACAGGGAGCGAGGTAATAGGAGACATACACAGATAGATAAGTAGGTAGGTAGGTAGATAGATAGCAGTTAGATAGATAGATAGATAGATAGATAGATAGATAGATAGATAGGGAGAGACAAAGAGACAGAGACAGAGAGAGAGAAAACAGAGAGAGATGGAGACAGAGAGAAGGAAAGGACAATACACAGCCCCAAGACACACATGTAGGCTTTCTCAAGAGATAGTTGTGCTTAAGTGTCTTTACAAGAGCAATACATATTATTTGACAACTTTCTAAGTTAACGGAAATGATTTATAACAAGGTTTAAAATAGAATATTTAAAAATTAAGAATATGTGAACTGCTTTACTTGTCCCTACTGTTTCAATATGTGGTCGGAGCTGCAGACAATCATTCTAAGTGAGGTAACCCAGAGCAAGAAAGACAAAGGTCGTGTGCTTTCTATCATTTGTGGATGTTAAGTTTGAGTCTTCAGACACACATGTTTATTTGGAATACATAAGGACAGGGGCTTTGGAGGGAGGGATGATAGAAAGCAGTGATACAAAAGCTTAGAGGAGATTAATGGAACAGGAAGGGTTAAATTGAGGTGGGGGACAGGAGGACCAGCTAGAGGAAGGAATGTGGAGAAGGGGAAATTAACTATAAATGCTTTTCGAAAAACTTGTAAATAGTATTCTAGCTTTATCTTAAGTGCTCATGAAGTGTTAAGGTTAATATGTCTATGTATAAATATTATTTTCCTATTTATGGGACAGAGTGGTCTTCTTTCTGCCTCTCCTGGCCTTTCAGCAGCATTGAGAACAGAACCCAGGATACTGCAGATGCTTGGGAGTATTCTACAATGGTATTACATGTCAGCCCATCATTATCTTCATGTAAAAACCTCGGGGCAAGTTGTTGAAAATAAGTGTTCAGAAGGATGAGACATCACTGTGCTTGATACAGTTTCCATCAAACTGTCAATGAACTTCCCTATTTTTGATATTTGTGAAAGCATACAGTATGTGGTATGCATTTTTATGCTATATTGTTTCCTCATTCGTGCAAATCAGCAATGAAGGGAGAGGTTATTAAATTATTAAAAATTGTGCTTGTATTATCAAGACACCTCATGGAACTATATATTTTTCTCAATAAAACTTCCATGCTCAAATATATTACTTATGAAAGTAATGGAACCTTGCATTTTGTGTTGAGAAAAGAATAATAACTATTGGGAAACAATTTTACATTGTTGTTTAAAAGCAAATCACAGCTGAGTAGTGGTGGCGCACACGGCTTTAATCCCAGCACTCAGGAGGCAGAGGCAGGCAGATCTCTGTGAGTTCGAGGCCAGCCTGGTCTACAGAGTGAGTTCCAGGACAGCCAGAGTTACAACAGGGAAACCTTGTCTCAAAAAATAAAAACAACAAACAAAAAGTAAACCACATGCTTAACCACTGACTGCTATTGGCATTTTCCTCTAGGTATGAGACTATTTTATGTAGAAAGCAAAATGGTTTACCTGCAGTTTTCAGTGTCTCAGCCAAAGAGATAAAGATGCTAAATTACAATGTTTTTAAAGTAGTGGCCATGAAAAATCTTCTCAGAGAGGCTATTGTGCAGAGGGCAGCATGGAGGAGATGCCAACCCCTCAGTGTGTACTTAATTTCCCAGCTCAAAGTCTTGAGTAGTAGGGAAACACAGGATTTGGGAAAGGAGTCACGAACATCCAGGGGACCCTTGTGCTGTGCATTTATTTGACTGGATCGCTTTTAAACCAAGTGTTAAGTTTCAGGAAGGATCCTGTGCATTATCAATTTCCTGAAAGTGGGAAAGAATTTTCATTCTGCTGCTAAGCACAACTCTTTGTCCTGCAATTAACTTGAGTTTTGTGAGCCGTTTTCTGTATGTAGCATATGAATGAGGGCTCAGTTCTGATAATGACTACAATTCCGTCATGTTAGAGTTGCTGAGGGGTAGAAGTATTTATTCCCTGCTAATACATCCTGGCTGGAAAATACTCACGAGTCACGGGCCTCACAAAGCACACTTCCCCAAGCTAGTATCTTCTTTAGAAAGAAAATCAAGATGGTGTTCCTGCTGTCTTTCCAAATGCCCACTGCAGAGGATGCAGTCTGCTACTCCAGCAATAAAAGGAAAGAGACTACAAGAGAGAGTGGAGACACTAGTGCACAGTCAAAGCACTCTATAAAGGGAGCTCCTCCTTCTGGGCTGCCATTTGTCTGTTCTGGAGCATTCCTCTCAGAGACTGAGACAGACTAGCTTTGCAGAAGCAGCTGTTACCTGGTAGAGAGAGGGTGACAGTCTTCCTGGAAAGCCATGTGGCTCTCATAGCTGGAGAAGTCCCTTCCATGGAATGTGCTTGCATGAGTGATGAAGCCTACAGGAGGAGCCTGACCCTTCTGGGCTGAAGACTGGTGTGCGGACCTCTGGAATCCAGAGAAACCGAAGGGGGAGCAGTTTGGGGTGGAATGAGCTTAACAACCAAATCTTTGGATACGCTCCTTGAATAGCACAATTTTCTATCTTAATGTTAAGTTGCACAAGCAGAAAGATTCTGAACATGACTACGATCTAAACAACCAGCCAAGTCTCAGACCACAGCTTGAGGGCAGTGTGTGTGTGTGTGTGTGTGTGTGTGTGTGTGTGTGTGTGTTAGTCAAGGCCATGTAATCAGCTTTGTAGGAGAACTGATGCTCTGAAGAGAGCACTTTGCCACTCCCCTATGCCTATCAGCTCACTTAATGAACAAGGTCAATGACAAGGACAGTGGACAAGGAATAAATACTTTTACCAGGAATCTGTTCTCAGCACCAGGATAAGGCTGTAGCACTGGTGCCAGCTGGATGAAGAACTTGTCTCCCAGAAAACAAATCCACAAGCCTTGTAGGACTTATTGGACCACCTCACATTTTGACCAGACTGGCTAATTAGGCATTCTCCTTGCCCTGTACTTACACAACACCCTCATGGTGCCAGCCTGAGGATGAACTTCCTGGGGGGGGTGTCACTAGATACTTTCTTGGTTTTTATTTTTGTCCCTCTCAGTGTGGCCACGTTACATAAATCTCCATTCTCTTCTTTCCACTGTGACTTGCCTCTGTAGTAGTCATTTTGTTCAAAGGATTGCAGATCCTACTTTGTTGTGGTTGGAGGAGCCGTGCTTTGACCCTAAAAACTTAAACAATACTAAAAGAGCAGCCTTTTTTCCCTTTGGGGTCAACTAAGCTGAAGACGGACAAATCCTACAAAAGAGATAAAACAGAAGTTGGATTTTGACCCTAATCTGGTCAAAATAGTCAAAGTAGAATCAGAACTGCAGCAAACGAGCATTCTGTTAGGGATGCTGAGAGACACACAGTCTAACATCAGATGCCAAAAACCAAGGACACTCTTCAGAATTCTCCTGTATATCAGAAACCAGGAAAGTCTGGAGGAATGGTGCATGGTAAAGGCAATGTGTGCCAATGGATGGTGGTGCGGATGTTGGGATTGTGCAAGATTTTAAAGTACGAGCTGAGATCCTATGTAGAGGCTCTGGCTGGCCTTGAGATATTCTGATTGGAGACACTCATTCACTCTTTGACTGTCAGACCATTGAGACAATGCCTTCAAAGCATTAAGATTTCCCCAGGAATCTCATGCTGGGCCAGGGGAAAGGGTAAAGCCCTGGTGTTCACCAGTGGAGGAGACCTCACAGACAGGTCTCCTCCTGGTTCAGTGCATGTGCATGTGTGTGTGGGGGGGAGTGCCTGTGTGTGTTTATTTCTTGGCTTTTGTTTCATTGCTTCTACAAAGTAGTAACTATGACACTGGAATAGCACTAGGAAACTAGAACTCTGACTCTCTCCCCCATTTGAACAAACTCTTAAATGAAACCATTGCTCTTTATCTAATTACGTTTCCTAGTTTCTTTAATAATATTTTGGCATATTTAATTATGTGGGGCATTGTGCATAAGTGCATGTGATTCCAGTTGCCTGTGAAGTCCAAATATGGTTTTTAGGTTCCTTGGATTTGGAGTTACACACAGTTCTGAATTTCCTGTAGGTGATGGGAATTAACTCAGGTTCTCTGCTGGAATAGACCACAACCTTAAACAATGAGCTACCTCTCTAGTCCCTATTGTCTTTTATACTCCAGAGAAGCAATGCAGGGTCTCTGTGAACCTAAGTCCCCTGTAACAGTTGAACTCTAGTTTATTCCTGAGTTTGTTCCCAGGAAACCCACAAAAAAACAACCCCACAAATTAAAGTAGCATGTTTTAAGTGAAATTTTAAGGCATATTATTATGCAGGGAACTGAAAAGTAATAGAAGTAATAGATAGATAGTGTATATTCTAAACATAAAGAAATCTAGAAACCATAGTGCTGACTAATGGCATGAAATTCTGCACTCTGAAGTTTCAGAAAGAGAGAATCACTGGTGAGTAAGAATTCAAGGCCACTCTTATCTGCACAGCAAGACTACCTTGACCAAAAGAAAAGTAAGAATGCAATGTAAGAAAAGAGAAAAGAGAAGCAAAAATGAAGAAAATATTTTTAAAAATCTGAAGTGCCTATATTAATATCAGACTGACCACTTTTCAAAAGTACGAAACCTGTTAAGCATGACTGTTTATACCACCGCCAATGCCAACACTCAGGGTTCAGAGAAAGGATGGATGTGAGCTCCAGGCTTGCTTGAACATAAGGTGTGATGTAGGGTACATCAGTAGTTCTGGAACTTTGGAACTTAAGGAAGAGATTTCCTAAGTTTCCTCATGGCATCCCACCTATTTCATATCCATAGGACTCTGCAGAAACCTGTACCCCAGAAATGCCAATAGGAAGACGCAAAAAGCTTCACGTAAAGCTGTTCCCTTTGAGCAAGGTATTGCAAAAGTGTGGCCTGAGAACAGGAAAGTTACTGGCTCTCCTGGTGCTTGTCACCACAAACAACAGAGGAGAAACTGCACCATGCTTACAATAGCAGCCCTCTAATCGCCCAACTTGGTGATGGAAGCAAGTGTGTTAGGAACTGATCCTCCATCTCCAGTGAAGCAGAGCAGGAGATACTCTAGGTCAGAGGTTCTCAGCATGAGGGTTGTGACCCCTTTGGGAGTAAAACGACCCTTTCACAGGAGCCGCCTAAGACCATCAGCATATTAGATATTTACATTATGATTCATAACAGTAGCAAAATTACAGTTATGAAGTAGCAACAAAAATAATTTTATGGTTGGAAGAGTCACTACAACATGAACTGTATTAAAGGGTCATGGCATTAGGAAGGTTGAGAACCACTACTTTAGGTGGTCCCTGGTTAGAGAGGGAAAGTGCTCGTCTCATTTCCTGGAGAGCAGGCAATGATGGTACTCTGATTATCCTGCAGGCGTACAGGTATGGTATGTTTGGATGGGTAGTGGGGGTGTGGGTTCTCATAACTATGCAGTGCCAGTGGCATGTAGTTAGTGGGCTGAACATCCAACTTCACACAAAGGTAGAGTCTTGACAAGGCAATCCGGGGTTGAGCTATTCACTACTAACATTAGCAGTGTGCTTCATATGTCATGCCTGCCACTGTCAGCAGGAGCCATTGACAACCTGAGCTTTTATCTCCCCATCCAGCACAAGTAAGGCAGACTTTATTGGTGAAGTGGGGGCCAATTAGTACTCTATTTTCTCACTACCTTGAACTAGTGTCAAGAGGACCCAAGTGGAATCAAACTTCCTAGTGACACAGAGTCAACTGATGCATTAGGATTTGGTGTTCCATAATCGCTTTGAAAGCAGTCAGTGAGGTCAAATGGAGAAGTGACTAGTCAGTGTTGAGATAGATGGAGACCCTGTGTTTGCTGGTCATATGCACAGGGTCTTGTAAGAGCTGAACACACACACCACCTAATTTTCAACAGATTCTATGACACGATCATATAAACAACATCCAGAAAGCCCCCCAAACACTCACGGGGCTGGGGATACAGTAGAGTCATCTACTGCTTTCTGAATACTCGAGAAGCCCCGTGTTCCATTCCTAGAACCACTTCAACAACCAAACAAACAAATGGATGAATGTAAAAAGAAAAACAATAAATAGTTCACTTAAATTTTTTTCCATTTGTGAGCACATTTATCTGAGACATTTTTATGTGACCCTGGGCATGGGGATGGTTTTTCTAAGAAAGGCTACATAAATCTTGCCTTTACAAACCAAACTTTCATAAACCCTGTAATGAAGTGAATGACGTGCTTTGTGATCATTCTTAACTATGTATTTACTATATTTACATATTGTGTACTCAGCACGTTCAGAATTAGCTGACTTGTAAGAAAAATGTGATACATCTTGCTGTGCTTTGGATTAAAAAGCATAATTAATTCCTACAATCTCAGCTGAACGCACAGCCTCGATTATACCACGTTCCTTATTTTCCCTTTGTGACCCATTCATGTGCATGTGTGTGTGAGATGTGGAGACTGGGTATCAGAACATTTCCTGGAAGCAGCCAGGTGCTGAAAGCAATGCCTCCTATCTCCTTAATAAATTAGAAGCAACATGTGGGCATAGAGTGTTAAGATCTGATTGTGGCTGTGTGTGCTGTTCTGAGTCAATATGACAGAAGAACAATTGTTTTCCTTATGAGATTTCTTTAAGAGACTGATTAAGACATGGGTTTCACATTCCTTGTTGTTAGTGTATTTTTTGTGCCATATCAACGTATAAAGACAATGGCTTTTGTTCACTACTAATTTTTACATTAGACTTCTACTCTCTTAGATTAGACTTCCTTTTTTGTATTAGAACGAGAAGCCAAAACACTTCTGAATAAATCAGTTCCACTCTTGGATAAATAACACCGAAAGTTAATCTTTCTTCTTTATGTGGCATGGCCACACCTAGGTGTATAGATATATAACATAGGTATGCAGCCAAACATTTACTAATGATAAATCATAAAGACATTTATCTTAGAACAACTCCTTGGTATAATATAATTTTATCCTTTATTGTCTATAAAAGCAAATTTACATACTGATGATATGAATGTGATTATTTTATTTTTACATAAAGAATTAAATATTGTCTAAATATTGAGGACATAGAATATTTTGGTTGTCAGATTGATAAAGCTTAGAAAGCCACTTTGCATTTGTAAATACTTAGGGACATTCAGAAAGTACTGGGACTTCTGTTCTAATTTCAAGCCAAATTTCATTTAGTGATTTTTTAAAATGAAACTCAAGTCAGCAACTCAAACAGCAATTTTTAAAATCAAATATTCTAACACTATCTAATCCAAAGGCATACAAACTTGTTACTTACATTCTAAGGAATGAACATTAAAACCTTTAGGGGCTGAGGAGATGACTCAGTTGGTGAAGTGTTTGATTTAAGCATGGAGACTTGGGTTCAGATCTCCAGCATCCAGGAAAAAATGAGGTGTGGTAGCCCATGCCTGAATCCCCGGTGCTGGAGAGGCAGGTACTACAGAGTAGATTCTTGGAGTTTGCTGGCCAGATACTCTTTCCAAGTTGGTGAGCTCCAGGCTCAATAAGAGACCTTTCAAAAATAGAAAGTAAAGAAGTCACTGTCATAGACACCTTCTATCTGCCACCAATGGAGTAACAGAAATGAGAGAGGTATCCCTTGCTGAAGATCTAGTCTAGGAAGAGATCATGTACTAAGGGGCTGACTGAACTAAATGGGTTCATCTATGAACAGGAATGAGTGAAAAAAAGCAAAAGATGCAGCGATTATATGGAAAGGATACTATTTCTGTCAGTGAGTGAGTTTTATGTTGTTGTTGGTGGTGGTAGTGGTGATATGTGTGTGTGAGGGAGAGGTGGGGATTGAATCCATAGCCTGGCACATGCTAAGTAAGTGCTCTACTGTGAGATTTTATACTGTAATTCAATTCCTTTACAAATGAATCCTGTGAGTGACATTTATGGGAGAAGTCATAATTAATCATTACATTCTTTGATGCAAAATTTAGAGTCCCCGCTATTAACTAAATATCAGAAAAGTACAATCAATTCTAATAACTCCTTTCATTTTGAGGTAGGAAAAGGAAAATAGAAACTACTTTGAGATTTCATCTTTCACCAGTCAGAATGGCTAAGAGCAACAAAACACTTGTTTTGTTGGTCAGAATGTGTATTAAGAGGAACACTCATACATTGCTGGTGGGAGTACAAGCTTCTGCAGCCACAATGGAAATCAGTGTGGTGGTTCTTTAGGAAGATAGGAATTGATCTACTTAAGATCTAGCTATACCACTCTTGGGCATATATCCAAAAGAGGCTTCATCCTACCACAAGGGCATGGGCTCAACCATGTTCATTGCTGCTCTCTTCATAATAGCCAGAAATTGGAAACAACCTAGAAGTCTGACAACAGAAGAGTGGATAAAGAAAATGTGGTACATTTACACAGTGGAGCATTACTCTGCTGTTAAAAATGACTTCATAAAATGTGCAGGCAAATGGATTGAACTAGAAAAAATCATCTTGAGTGAGATATCCCAGTCCCAGAAAGACAAATATGGCATGTATTACTTATATGTGGATATTAGCTGTTAAGTCAATGATAATCAGGCTACAGTCTATAAAACCACAAAGGTTAGATTTAGAGTAAGAGATTGATGGGGGGCAGATAAAGCTTCCTATGAAAGGGAAATAGAATAGATAGTTATAAATGGATGGGGCTAGAAAGAGGGGGATCAAGTTGGCAGGGACAGGGGAGAGTGGGATGAAGAAGGAAATACAGAGAGAAATAGCTAAAATTAATGACCATTTTTGGGGTAGTATGGAAACTTAACACAGTAAAAGCTTCCTAAAATACATACACATAAGAAGGCTACCTAAATGAAATTGCCAAATAATGTGGGAGACAGAGGCCCAACTGAACATCTCTTGTCACCAAATGAAGCTTCCAGGGCCTAGGATTGGGGTTTATACCCAATTGAGTTGTTGGACACAAAGGTCCTATGGGAATCCCCAAATCCAGGCTGTTGCCACGACTATAGGTTGCTCTCTACAAACTGACAAGGCCCCATTGTTGAAGAAAACACCCATACAACTCATCAAACATGGAGATATCAAGTTGGTGCCTACATAAAGCCTTCATCCCTATGTTCCAGTATCTTTGGTACTCTCCGTGCACTCAACAGAGAAACGTAAACACCAATCCAGCTACAAACCCTTTATCTATAATGGTGTACTGCCTGAAAGATATGCTAGGGCAATGGTGCCACAAGGCATGTGGGAGAAACCAACCAATAACTTATCTAACTTAAGGCCCACTGTAGGAGATGGAACCCATACCGGACACTGCTTGAGTGAGCAAGAACCTGAGATATCACGTGGACCTAAAGCAAAGCCAAAATAATACTGGTATTTAAAAAAAACAAAAAAAATGTAATAATAAAATGACCCCTAATGATATTCTTCTATATCTATAGATATCAGCCTTGTGCAACCATCATCAGAGAAGCTTTCTCCTGAAGTAAATGGGAACAAACACAGAGATACAAAGCCAAACATTATGCAGAGAGTGGGAGACTTGGATCACTTAGTCCTAAATGGGATTTCTCCACCAAATATATCCCCTTGGATCTCATGGAACCCCACAGAAAGAGCATAAGAGCCAGAGGGGATGGAGGACACCAGGAGAACAAGGCCCTCTAAATCAACATTCACAATGCTCATGTGAACTCACAGAGACTGAAGCAGCATGCACAGGGTCTGCATAGGCCTGCATCAGGTCCTCTGCATTTATGTTATAGTTTCCAGTTTAGTGTTTTTTGTGGGATTCCTGAGCATATGAATCAGTGGGTCTCAGACTCTTTTGCCCTCTCTTGAGCTCTTTTCCTTCTATTGGTCTGTCTTGTCTGACTTCGATATAAGTTTTTTATATCTTACTATATTTTATTTTGTTATATTTTTAAAAAAGGAATGAATGAATGAATGTAAACTCAGCCATCAGAGTAAAGGTTAACAATGGAACTGTCATTTATAATTGTTGGGGAGGGAAAATCAGTTTTCTTGAAGGGAATGACACTGGGTATATCAACCACTACAGGGAAAGCCTCCTGTTAGGAGTGGTTGGCCAACAAGTAATAGACTCCACAGTTTTTATTTGTGTGTGTGTGTGTGTGTGTGTGTGTGTGTGTGTGTGCTTTTATTTGGTTACAATTTGGTGGGGAGGTTTGTTGAGGGGGTGACATTGTATATTTGTTTTCTACATGGGGGACATTTTGTTGTATTGGATTTTTTTTGAGAAAGAACTTAAAGTTGGGTAGTTAGGGAAAGAGAAAAGATCTGGATGAACTTGGGGGAGGGAAAGAATATGATAAAAACTATAATTAAATTTAAAAATTGTTTCAAATAATAAAAAAATAAATGAATAAATTTGGTTCATTAGAACAAACAAACAACAAAAAAAAAACCAAGAAAAAAAGAAATTGCCACAAAATCCAAGTTTACTGAAGCCAAGGCACAAAGCAGTGTGACTAGAAGAAAAATAGCTTCTGTTTCCCTGGCTACTTTTGAATCTCACCAAAAGCTATGTTTTTAGCACAGCACACATAAGGCTGAAATACCTGCTGACAAGGAAGCCTAGGTAAACAATATATTTTCCAGTGACTGAGACTCAGGGGAGAAAAAGCAAGTTGTTATAAATGAAAGTTCACTGCAAGTAAAATACATTATGTACCTGACAACACTCTTGGAAACATAGTCTCATGCATTTTAGTATATGATTTCTTTGCTTGTTCAGATATGAGCTCTTTGAAATGATTCTTTTTTTAAAAATGACTTATTTAATTTTATTTTATGTGCATTGATGTAAGGGTATCAGATCCCCTTGAACTGGAGTTAGACAGTTGTGAGCTGCCATGTGGGTGCTGGGAATTAAACCCAGGTCCCCTGGAAGAGCAGCCAGTGCTCTTAACCACTGAGCCATCTTTCCAGCATTGTCTAAATGTTTATTACATTTAGGTAAACATAATATTTTAAGGTTTTGCTTTTTTATTTGCATTTCTTTATGTACTTATTCTTTTTTTTTTTTAGACATTCTTTTTTTTCATTTATGTTGCTCAGGCTGACCTCAAACTCACAATCCTCCTGTCTCAGCTTCCCACATAACTTAGATTACAGGCAGATTACAGGCACAGGTACAATTGTGCCCAGTTTTCAGATTTTTAAACATTCAAGATAGATTGGCTAATATAAGCACAGGTTTTGAGACATAAAACGGTTGAAGTCAAATTCCAGTCTGAAACTTCCCTAACTGTGCACTCGGGGTACACAGGTTTTTCTGAACCTGTCTTTCCTCAGTGAAACTGGAAAAAAAAGATCCATGTTCTTTGTGATATTCCAACAATTGGATTAGAGGTTTGGCCAAGCACATGGCCCCCAATCCTAGACAACTGTGATTGATAGTAGCTTATTACCCACAATCTAGAGGATGACACCTCAGCAGGCCCACATAGGGTTGCACTTGAAAATACAATGGATAAATAGGGACAGTGGGAGGCAGGCTTGTAGGATGTAGAGGTTGCCCCCCTTTTCCCACGGGAAGATATGATTATCTTTTCTGAGTAATTCTCCGGGCAGGAAGAGACAAGAAACCTGATATACAGGGATGAGCAGGAACTGTGCTTGTTCCCTCTGATAAAGATGGTTGTTTGGCTCCGGAAACTTATCCATGGACACAGATTAAGAACTCATGATTATGCCGCCCAAAGCCTTCTCAATGCCTACCCTTATCAAGGCAGTAAGCTTGCATAGAGACACAAAGTATTTTACATGTGATTGAAATTTCTTCTAGATTGCTTGGTAATCACATGGAAGAGACACGTGAATCTAAAACAAATACATCAAGACTAATATTATTTTTTTTTTGAGATGATGGCTGATATTGAAGGCTATTAGATGAAAGGAAGGCTATCAAATGAAGCTCAGAGAGTAAACATTCATTTGGTGTCCTGTCCTAGGGAACATTTGTGCAAATTGTCAAAACTCAGAACACAGCTATTTGTTCAAAAATTGGCCCTGAAATATATAACCTTAGTAAAATGCCATGAAAAAGCGAACTTTCTTCCAAACAGAATAATGCCAGAATCATAACAACTCTACCTTGGTGTTTACTAATAAAACACTTCCCTAGGACAGGCTGTACTGAAAAGTACAGATTCCAAATGATTAGGCAATGCAGATATTCTGAGACCAAAATACACATATGTGAGTCTTTACTTTTTGGGTTTATTTTCAAATCTAAAGAACCCATGACATTTCTGCTTGGCAATCCTTGGTCACATGTATATCTTTATTTGGGGGTAGGGGTGGGACCTGAACCCTCAACATGGTAGTTTATCATAGCCCATTATTAAATCAACATTTCTTAGTCTTGTTTGGGATCTTTAGGTGGTGAGGAGATGGTAGACCCCTCCAGTGATTTAGGGGAAAGCTCGACGGTATGAATTATGCCAGCCTGTACATAGCATATAATGTGTCTACACCATGTGCTGGCCTTTGTGCTTAACTGTGCCACCAAATCTGCTTCTATCCTGCCAAACCTGAAGTGTAGCTTTTAGGATGTCTGTTTAATAAGAGCTATGATTCATAAAAGTCAGATAACAAACAGTTAAGGTGTGCCCCTTAGCACTTGAGCTGTCTATGGTTTTCCATGCCACATGTTACAGTACTACACACTCTCTGCAAGTCTTCAGAGCATTTCTTCAATAATCATCCTCATTCCAAGTTTCTATTGAGAAACTTATGATGTTCTGCAGTTAATGACTTGCCCTGTGTTGAACTGAAATACACAATTGGGATGCTGTAACAAAATACTTTAAAACTGGGTAGCTTACAAAGAAACAAATATTTATACATCACAGCTTGGAGGCTAGAAAGTTTATTATCCTAGCAACAAATTGGGCAGCTATTCAGGGTTCAGGTTTGGATTCATAGGTAGTGCCTTCCAATTGAGTCCTTGTAGATAACATAACCTCAATCACATCTATCTATCATCTATCTATCTATCTATCTATCTATCTATCTATCTATCTATCATCTATCTATCATCTATCTATCTATCTATCTATCATCTATCTATCTATCATCTATCTATCTATCATCTATCTATCTATCATCTATCTACCTATCTATCATCTATCTATCTATCTATCTATCTATCTATCTATCTATCTATCATCTATCTATCTATCATCTATCTATCTATCTATCATCTATCTATCTATCTATCATCTATCTACCTATCTATCTATCATCTATCTATCTTTCTATCATCTATCTATCTATCTATCATCTATCTATCTATCATCTATCTATCTATCATCTATCTATCTATATTTCCCATGACTTAGTTATCTGTATTTGTTTTTGTGTGTATTTTGTATTGAATTATGTTTAATTGTGTGTTGTTTTGTAGTCTGTGTATCTGTGTTTGTGATGTGTATACATGTTCATGTGTACGCACATGTATACCTGAATAGGCCAGAGATCTCAATACTGGTGTCTTTCCACTGAACCTGAAGCTTACTGATTTGTCTAGAATGGCTGGCCAAAGAGTTGCAGGAATCCTCCTGTCATCTCTGCCTCCTAGCTCTGTTCCCACACTCCCAGCTTTTAATATGGATTTTGGGGATCCAAATTCATTTCCTATAGTTGTATAGCAGTACTTTACTGACCGGGCTGTCTCTCCAGTCTTCTATCCAATTTTTAAACATTTGTAGCATATCATTGCCCGAGTTAAGTTTCAAATCTAGTATGTCAAGCTACTAGCTCAATGAACTTAGGTTAGATGCTTATCTTTTGTGGGCTTCACTTTTTAATACCCAAGATCAGTCTGTATATATCCTCTGCTGTTTTGTAGATTTAAAAGTTTGTCTTCCCCTGAACTGTCTTTGGATTAAATAAGTTCCTTTAATATAGGCAGTAATTCATGAATCATAATACTATTATTCTGCTAAATGGACATAGTAATAAAGAACATTGCAATTCTTAACATGCATGCCCTAAACACAAGGGCAACCAAGTTTGTAAAAGAAACACTACTATAGCCTAAATCATGTATTGACCCTCCTACATCCATTGACCCTCCTATTGAAGTGGGAGACTTCAATACCCCACTCTCACCCGAACAAAAATTAAACAGAGAAATGCTGGAGCTAACTCACATTACAAACCAAATGGACCTAAAGGGTATTTACAGAACATTTCACCCAAACACAAAAGAATATACCATCTTCTCACACCTCATGGTACTTTCTCCAAAACTGACTACATACTCAAACACAAAGCAAGTCTCTATATATACAAAATCATTGAAATAACCCCCTGGATCTTATCAGACCACCATGGATGAAAGCTGGATTTCAAAAACATCAGAAAACAGAACGTTTACAAACTCATGGAAACTGCACAACTCTCTACTTAGCGAGAAATAGATCAAGACAGAATAAAAGAAGGAAAATGAAAACTTTCTAGAAATGAATGCAAACAAAGACACAACATACTCAATCTTAAAGGACACAATGAAAGCAGTGCTAAGAGGAAAGTTCATAGCACTAAGTGCCTACACAAAAAGAAAAAAATTGGAGAGCTCTTATTCTAGCAGCCTAGCAGCACACCTGAAAACTCTAGAACAAAAAGAAGTAAGCACATCCAAGAGGAGTAGATAGCAAGAGATAATCAACTCAGGGCTGAAATCAATACAATAGAAACAAAGAGATCAATACAAAGACACAGCAAAACAAAGGGTTTTTTTTTGTTTCTTTGAGAAAAATCACTAAGATCACAAGCCTTTATCCAAATTAACTAAAATGCAAAGAGAGAATATCCAAAGTAACAAATTTAAAAAAGAAAAAAGGGGACATGACAACAAAAACCAAGAAAATCCAGGGAATCATAAGCAAATACTTTAGAAACCTGTACTCTTTAGCTGGGTGGTGGTAATGCATGCCTTTAATCTCAGCACTTGGGAGGCAGAGGCAGGCAGATCTTTGTGAGTTTGAGGCCAGCCTGGTCTACAGAGTGAGTTCCAGGACAGTCAGAGTTACAACAGAGAAACCCTGTCTCAGAAAACCAAAAAAAAAAAAAGAAAAAAAAGAAAGAAAAGAAAAAGAAAAAGAAAGAAAGGAGAGAGAGAGAGAGAAAGAGAGAGAGAGAGAGAGAGAGAGAGAGAGAGAGAGACACCTTGGGACACACTTCTTTAAATGGGATGCCACCTCCATCCAATCCCTCCCCTCAGAGCTCAGGGAACCTGTGAAAGAGGAGATAGAAGGAGTGTGGGAGCCAGAAGGGATAGAAGACATCAGGACAACAAGGCTCTCTAAATCACCTGAGCAAAGCTCATATGAATGTACAGATACTGAAGCAGCAATGCACAGGGCCTGCACAAGTTTGCACTAGGTCCTCTGAGTATATGTATAACAAATTTCAGTTTAGTGTTTTATGGGGACTCTTGAGCGTGTGAACAAGTGGATCTATGATTCTTATGACTTGTCTTGGGGCTCTGTTCCTTTTGTTAGTTTGCCTTGTCCAACTTCTAGCCTAGGGAGAAAACTGATTAATGGCTTGTTCTCCATGGCTTGCTCAGTTTGCTTTCTTATACAACCCAAAGCAACCGGTCTATGGGTGGCACACTCCACAGTGGGATCTGTTCCCTACATCAATCATTAATGAAGAAAATGCCTCTCTGACTTATCTACAGGCAATCTAATGGAGGTAGTTTCTTAATTGAAGCTCCTTCTTCCCCGATGACATGATCTGTATCAAGTTGACAAAAACTTAACCAGCACAATAGGAATGTTGGTTTACTTTTCTCCACTAGCCTCTTTCAGAGTATCTTCCACCACCCACGATGAAAGTTAGTCTGTAGAAAGAAAACTGATGGCTCAGATCCAGTTCCGTTTCTCAGTAGCCTTCAATCCAACTGTGTGGTGCCTTCAGCAGTAGGAGCCTACAATGTCATTTTGGTGGGCAACCGAGAACATCAGCAATAGCTTTGCTTGTTTAGGAGCCTGCAGGATCTCTCTAACTGACAGCTCATAGGGACATATTCCACATCAGGTATTGGAATTTTCATTTTGATGCCTCCATTCAAAACCTTTAAAAATTGTATTTTAAGTATACATGTAAAATAGAAAGAACCTATACATTTTTATTTTGAGCTGTCCGTCTCTCTTTTCCATACCTCCACTTTTCAAAGTCATGCCAAGGAGTTGTAGAATTGGGTCATATGGGTCACATTTAGCCTTTTGAGAAACAGCCACTCTGATTTCCACAGTGGCTGGACCAATTTATACTGCCAACAACAGTGAATAACTATGCCCCTTCGCCATATCCACATCAGTGTTTGTCGTCATTAAAAAAAAAAAAAGCTATTGTAATGGGAGAGATGGAATTTCAAATTCTGCAATTCCCTAGTGGCTAAGAATGTTGAACCGTTTTAAAATATTTAGTAGCAATTTCTTCTTTCCCTCCTTATCCTTCTTCAAATTTTCTGTTCAGTTCCATAGCCAATTCCTGCATTGGGTCATTTTCTTTTTCTTTTCTTTTCTTTTTTAAAATTCTTGCCTGACCATGGTGGCACACACCTTTAATCCCAGCACCCAGGAGGCAGAGGCAGGCTGATTGCTGTGAATTCAAGGCTAACCTGGTCCACAGAGTGAGTTCCAGGACAGCCAGAGTTACAAACAGAGAAACCCTGTCTCAAAAAACAAAACAAAACAAAAAACGAAGTACTTTGTATATTCTAGATACTAATTCTCCATCAGCTATACAGTTGTGAAAGGTGGTCTCCCATTCTATGGGTTGCCTTTTCATTCAATTAAAAGTTTCCTGTGCTTCACAGAAGGTTGTTAATATCAGGATGTCCCATTTGTAAATTATAAGCTCATTTCCTGAGTAACCCTGGTCCCATTCAGAAATTCCTTATCTATGCTTATATCTTGAAGCATGATCCCCACATTTTCTTCAAGCAGTTTCAGAGTTTCATGACTTATTTTGGGATCCATGATCCATTTGAGATTGAATTTTTGCAGGGTGAGAGAGAAAGGTCAAGTTTCATTTTTCTACATATAAATATTTTGTTTTCCCTGGAGTATTTCAGACGATGTTCAGTGAGAATTTTGGCATCTTTGTTAAAAATCAAGTAGCAGTAGTTGCATGGCCTTACATCTTGGTTCCCCTATTCAACTCTATGATCTACATTTCTGTTTCCGTGCCAGTACCATGCTGTTTTTGTTACCATGGCTCTATAGTATAATATGAAATCAAGTATGGTGATACCTTCAGGATTATTGCTTTTCTTTAACATTGCTTTGGCTAGCCAGGGTATTTTGTGCTTCTATATAAAATTTTTGGACTTTTTTTTCCCCTATGTCTGTGAAGATTGTCACTGTAATTCTCACTGGTACTGTATAGACTATGTGGATTGCTTTTAATAGAATTGCAATTTTCACAGTCCTACCAATCCATAAGCATTGGAGATCTTTCTGTTTTCTAGTGTTATCAATTTCTGGTTTTAGTGCTTTAAAATTTCTTTAACTTCCTGGTTGGGCTGAACGCAAAGTATTTACATTGAGGCTATTGTGAATGGAACTTTCCCCTGACTTCTTTCTCAATATGTCTGTCATTTGGTATATAAAAAGACTACTGATTTGTATATGTTAATGTTGTATCCTGACACATTGCTAAAAGTATATATCACTTCTAAGAGGTCCTTCTTTGGGGGGCTTTGCCATATTTCATGTATAGAATTATACCATCTGCACTTGGACTTCTAACTTTCTTATTTGTAGCCCTTCAATTTCATTCTCTTGTTCTATTGCTCTACCTAAGATTTCTATCACTATACTGAAAAGCAAAGGAGACCCTTGTCTGGTTCCTAATTTTAGTGGAAGTGCTTTTAAGTTTTTCTCACTTAGCAAGATTTTGGCTATAGGAGTATCATGTGTGGCCTTTAATGTTGAGATATGTTCTCTTAATCCTTACTCTCTTCAGGATTTTTATCATGAAGGAGTGCTGCATTTCAGTCAAAGGACTTCTGTGCATCTAAGACATTTAATCATGTTCCTGAGTCCATTTATGTTACGATTTACATTTACTTATTTACTTATGCTGAACCAGCTCTGTAGTTTAAAATAAAGCCAAGTTGTTCATGGTGAAAATCATGTTTGATCTGTTCTCAAGCTTGGTCTGAAAGTATTTTAGTGAGAATTTTTGTGTCTATGTACATCAAAGAGATTGTTCTATAATTTTATTTTTTGTGGTTGTATCTATACCTGACTTTGATATCAGAATTAAACTGGTTAGTATCTTTCCACCTGTCTCTATTTTCCAAAATAATTTGAGAAGTGGGAGAAGTGAGGTATTTATGCTAATTCATTTTGAGGGTCTGGTAAAATTGTATCTAGACCTGAGTTGTTTTTTTTTTTTTAATTTGGGAGACTTTTTTTTTAAACTGATTCAAATTTATTGTTATAAATCTGCTTTCTCATCTTTGTTTAACCTTGATAGGCCATAGTCTTTAAGAAATTAACCTATTTCTTTTGTATTTTTCTTTTTAAAGTATATTTTTATTAATTCTTGGAGACTTTCATGCAAGGTATTTTGACCATATCCATGCCTCATTTCTCTTATGAATTCCTTCCACCATATCACCTCATCTTTTAAAAGAAATAACCCATGGAGTCAAATTTTAGCTGTTCATAGACTCATGAGTGTGAGCCATCCACTGTAACATGGGCCACCCACTAGGGGCAGCAACCTTAAAGAAAACTGGCTATCCCTCCTATAGAAGCCATTACCTGTCAATAGTTCTTCAGTTACAGTTGGGGCTTGTTAGCTCCTCCCATCCATGCTACAATATTGATCTGCTTCATCTTATGTAGATCTTGTATAGGGAACTACAACTTCAATGAGTTTGAGTTCAGTGATCCTCTCATGTTCAGAATACATGGTTTTGCTCTAGCCCTCTCTGACTTCTGGCTCTTCCAATATTTCTGCCTGCTCTTTCTTGATGGTCCCTGAGCCTTGGTGGAGGTGGAGTTAACACAGACATCCTATTTGTAGCCCACATTCCATAGATACTTATCCTCTGTACTTTGATTTGCTTTGAGTTTCTGTGCTAACCACAGTTCACTGTGCAAAGAAACTTCTCTGATGAGATCTGGGAGCTGTGCTAATCTATGGGTAAAGAGAAATAAATTTAGAGGTCAGTTTAATAATATTTCTATTTATCAGAATAAAAGTTGGCTTATTTCTGGAGTCTGGGAGCTCTCAACCATGAGTTCTTGGCCAGATCTAATGGGACAAGGCAGGTGTTTGTTCCTGTGGTGTGGGCCTAAAATCCAATCAGGAAATGGTTGGTTACTCCTGTTACATTCATGTTACTGTTGCACTCATGGGCATAACTTACCATTTTTAGAGTTTACAAGGGTCACAATAAATAAGACTGTTGATGACTCTCCCTCCTTAGCAGGCTACATACACCTTTCCTTATTATTTAAGCTATACAGTAGGGAGGAAGCTTCTTGGTTAGTAACACTTTATTTATCCATGTCCTGTGAACAATGTGAATAAAATGTCTTCTGCAATAGAATCTTATCAAGAACAGGTCAGCAATCAAGAGTGTGGCAATAGCCTATATTATTGTGGGAGTCTCTGGGACACCCTCAACTAAGAAATAATAAGAGGTATCCCACACCTGACTCTGGGCTTTTAATTTTTCAGGCTTTTTGGAGGATCACTGTAGAGTAGCTCTAATTAATCTTCTTTTTTTCTTGGTTCCTCAAGATAGGGTTTCTCTGTGTAACCTGCCTGTCCCGGAACTTGCTTTGTAGACTAAGCTGGCCTCAAACTCACAGAGATCCACCTGCCTCTGCCTCCCAAGTGCTGGGATTAAAGGCATTCGCCAGCATGTCCAGCTAATTAAACCATTTATACGAATATTTAATAAAACGGTATGTTTCCATGTGTTTTTGCAACATCCTTAGTATTAGTTATCCCTCCTTCTCCCCATCCCTCTACCCTCTCATTCTTCTCCATACTTAAACCTCCAGTTTTAAGGTTATGTACTCATGATTTTAGATTTGGTATCTGTTGGAATGCCCTCCTTCCCATTTCTAAGTTTATGAATTTGGGCTATAGGACAAAACGTAGGAATGATCTGGCCGATGGTCAGCCTACATGGCACACTGTGTTCCTAAGAAGCATGGCACACTATGTTCCTGAGTATTCTCAGAAATCAGAACAGTGAAGTTTTGAAGTAGCATGAGTAGCCAGTAGCTGGCCTGCTGATGTGTTTGCACTCTCCATGTCTCTTTTTATGTGGTTTTTCTACATAGAGACCCTGGTGGTATGAGGGCTTACTGTCCAATCTGAAGTAATGTGCTAACCAATCATAGTCAATAAGCTATATAAGTGGTTGATCACATACATTAAAACGGATGCCGTTCCCTGAAACTGTCTCTGGAGTGGTTCATGTCTACACCCTTTACCAATCCACGGGCATTGCAGTCTTGTTGGGAGACACCCCAGTAACGACTGCAATGGCATTAGGTAACTATTTTTCTTTTGATTAGGTTGGTTACGAGTTTATCAGTCTTCTTCATCTTTTCAAAGAGCTAACTCTTTGTTTAATTGATTTTTTGTATTTTTTTCTTCGAATTCTATCCTGATCGTGCTGGTTAGTTTTTGTCAACTTGACACAAGCTAGGCTAATAGGAAGAGAGAACCTCAGTTCAGAAAATACCTCCATCAGACAGGCCTATAGGCAAATGATCAATATGGGAGGATGCAGTCCATTGTGGATGCTGCCACTTTTTGACAGGTGTCCCTGAGTTATATGTATATATTTTAAAAAGTAAGTTGAATGAACTATGGAGAGAAACCAGTTATCCACATTTTTCAAT